>JAUKPP010249860.1:0-12803 GCA_032273245.1 Phyllaplysia taylori
AAGTTCGTTCTCAACGCTATGTTTTTAACTTCTCCATACTTTCACTATGAAAGCGGCTTTCAGATCAAGTGCTTTTGAGTGCGTTTCTGAAAAATCGGAAAAATTGCATTCCTGGGTCGGAGGTTCTGGGGGATTGGGAGAGGTTCCAAGCATGGGTTCGAACTGTGGCAGTGGGTGTAGTGTCTAAGAAAAGTTTGCTGGAAAGATCGACAGAGAGAGGGATACATCGGGTAGGCCTACCACATAGATACTAGGTCCATGGCCTACCATTATTATAATAGCGGCAAAAATTAATAGTATTATATAATCTGCTACTACTACCGTACCCGTGCAACGAACGGGGATTTACACTAGTAAACAATATAAATTTACATTTCTCCTTGACAAGACTCTACCTTTAATAAATCTTTTTAAAAAATATTCTAAGAATGAATATTCTTACCATAAACATTTCTAGGGGATGGACAAGCATGTTTCGAAAAAGTTTTTCAACTCTCACCTCTAGCCCCAGGCTGAACCTCACTGGCGAAGTCTATGTCTCCTCTACTTCTGAAGCAACTGCTCCAGTAGGACGGCATTACTGGATAGTACCATGGCCAAGAGACACCATATTTCCCTAGAAAGAAAAGAGAGTGAAGCAAACATTTTCTTTTAGTCAAAGATATAAAACTTATAGAAATTCATGATGCTGATGTTAATTTGTATCATGTAAATGCCCAACACTCATACAAGCGTGACAAAGGCAGGGCAAGAGCCTACATATTGCAGTGTGTTCTTAGATACAATGTCAAGCAAACCTTAAAACAAAAAATAGAAAAATCTTCTATAATTCCAGTCTAATTTCCAAGCAAACTAAGCTTAACTATCCATAAGACTAAACAGGTATGGTTGCAATACATGAAGAAGGAAAAAGTCTGTGTACTTTTTGGGGGGCAAATGGATAATCTTCCCAAAAACTATTGGCTGCTAGAACTTTTTATACCTTTCAGTTAAAGTTCTAGGAAAATTTTTAGTCATTGAAGCTTTGTAAACTGACGCCCCACACTTCCCCGAATAATAAAAAGCAACAACAATCCCTCCTCAAAAAACTCACCCTAATAAAAAGAGGATATACTGTATAGCTATAGAGAACTAAAAGCCAAGAAATTTGCATTGTAGAAGGGGCCCAGTGGTGGAGTGGTTAGTGAGTTCTGGCTCACTAGAAATGTCAAGCAACTCTAGATGTCAATACCGTTTAAATGGATGGCCACTGCGGTGTGTCCATGAGCAAAACACGTCAACCCTAGCTCACTCGGGCGCTGCTCAGTGGCAACCAGCAACAACGTGAGAATAAATGGAGTGAGCGAATGCCAATTAAATAATCTCGTGATTCAATGTATGTACCATGTATATCCAATGTTAGTATTGTTAGAGAACTTGTGATTTGATGTATGTACACGATGTTGTAACCCAAATTTCCCCACAGGGATGATAAAGTTGTTATTTATTTATTTATTTAAAAAAAGTAAAAAGCATTTACCTGGTTTGACGTTGCGGACATACCAGCCGATGAGGAAGTAGACAGCGCTGTCAATGAGCATCATAATCATGACCCAGGACAAGCTGAAGTCGCGCATTACTTTTTGGTCCATGTTGTCCCACTGCACTCCGACACCACTCTCTTCTAAGTAGGCCAAGGTCATGGCTCCAAAGCTGAATGCTGTCGTGGATGCTAGGCACTAAAGTGAAGTAATAGGGGAAAGTTTTGTAATGAGAGTCATGCTACAAGCATTTTTTTCTTTTGGGGAAGGGGTACTGTACAGTCAACGCTATAAGGCCAATTCATTCATGCACACTGAAGTAAAAGTGTCCCCAGCAATGACCTCCAAGTTGATTCCGTTTGATAAATTATTTTTTATCTAATTCTTCATATTATAAGTAGACATGAGAGATGACTACAAATTTTGATATATAATTTCTAAGGCGTGTTCAGGCGTATGTAGTTTTGACAATTGACCAAAATGCATATTTCAGAACATGATAAGGAATCTTCACTTATAAATTTTGCTTCAAAGAAAGAGAAGAAATATAGCAATCATTTCGAAGATTTTATGTAGAGTTCTTGTCCTGTTCTATCATTCTCTTCAGTGCTGGTAAATTTTTCCATTGTGAGAATGAGATGAAAATTAAACATTTTCTTCCTTAGGGAAAAAAAATCCTTTTTGTCCACAGTAGAATTTTTGACTTGTTGAAAGAATGCCCAATGACTATACAGCTTCTACAATGTCAATGAAATTCTATGGCTACAAATCCTAACTGAACTGTTTTAAGTGGTGCAAGCCTACATTGAAAACTCAACAGGGCCTATGGATTTCAACTTTTTACATCCATGTGTCATCTTGTATGGTAAAGCAAAATCTTCCATTACACATAACAGTGGTTGAAAAAATTTATAAAAGTCCTAAGAAATATGAGTGTCTGTCAGGTTGAGAGACTTACAGCAAGTGTCTTCTGCCAGAACTCCATGCTGAGCTCAAGACCAGTGACCAGGATGTAGGGCAGGTAAGAGATCAGGTAGATCATCAGCACGAAGAGGATGGCCATTGTTGTGCGGTTGAAAAACGAGGATACCATGTACCTGGTAGACAAAATTGTACAAAACATAGAATTACAATATATATAAATTCCAGCCCCTCAAATCCACTTTCTTGAAAAACTTGGAAGTGACACCATAACCATGAATGTCAAGTAGAAATCTTTTTGGTTTCTGAATTGTCTTCGTTTCTACTCAGGTAATGTCAGGGTCGTTGTAGAATAAAGAAGGAAAAAAGAGAAATCTTAAAGCATCAAGTTCAAACTATACTTTTCAAAAAGTCCACTTAACAAAAGCATAGCATGTATTTTCTTAATTACTCAAACTTGGACTCAAATAGAAAGATATGGCTTTTTCCTTGAATTGACACCAGTTTGAACAAATTCTCTGTACAACTGCTAACCAAAGAATTTTAATACTGATATCTCACTCAAACACAACAGTGAAAAAGTTCTGAGCTCATGACAATTATTAGAATACACATGTTCAAACACATACAAAACATTGGTTGAAAGAAAGAAGTGAAAATGGCAAAATTAATCTTTTTGAAATGGAAAGAAGGCGCACCCCTGCATGTTGGCTGAAAAGTACTTGACTAGCCACAAAGCTGAAGTCCTTTAGGCTGCTGTCCAAATCGCACTCGGTCACAATAAAAATGTTTTTGAAATCGGTTAAAAACTAATTTCACTGAGACAAGGG
The DNA here is from genome assembly GCA_032273245.1 of Phyllaplysia taylori. Lineage (NCBI taxonomy): Eukaryota > Metazoa > Mollusca > Gastropoda > Aplysiida > Aplysiidae > Phyllaplysia > Phyllaplysia taylori. The sequence goes on from JAUKPP010249860.1 coordinate 3,272, forward strand.
GATTGCTAGAAACCAGCAAAGTGAGCTACATACAGCAGCTTTTTTGGTTTGGTTACCAGTTTTACGTCCCCTAAAACACTGTAAGGTCATTTAAGAGACAGGCTACTTCAACTCTGCCTGTCAGAGCCAACACGGGCTGAGAGGGAAAAAATCCCAGCAGAAAAAAACCCAGATCGTCCGTGATCGGGAATCGAACCGAGATCTTCCGAATGCAAGGGGAAGAGCCTAACCATAACACCACATCGCGGGTACTTACAGCAGCATCAATGAGCTGAGACAGAACTCCATCAGATAGACAAAGACAAACACTGGGTTGCTGTAGATGAAGATGTCTGTGTATTTCAACATCAAGGCCAGGGTGACGTTGACCACTGCCATGATGGCCAGTGTGGTGAAGAGCCAGGCAAAGAAGTTCACACCGGACATCATCCCCATCACTTTGAGGGTCTGAGGAAGAGTAGGAAGGACATGAGGAGGAACAAGTTACACTCGAGGGAAGAATCTGAGAAAGCTGCAATTTCCTACTTGAATTATGCTCACACTGTATTTGCGGAACAAAATCTATATTGCTACCATGATTTTTGCATCAAATAAAATCTTTTGTGATTTGCATCTGTTAGCCAGATGGTCCTTGGCTTTTAAGAGTTACTCAAAACGGCATGTTTTTAAAATAAAATTATGTTTGAATACAACAAATTTTGTGGTGAAGCTCTCAACACATGCAGTCAAAATACGAAAGTGGTCTGAGCTTAAAACTTTCATATCTATACCCTTCCATTAAGAGGAGACGTATAGTTGTGACAAAGAGCTTATGAATTCATAAAGAGATGTAAGCTCGGTCTGGATTAGTAAGCAGAAAGAGAAATAAAAATGTATACGCAAAAGAGTTAAATAATTCCTACTCAGGCACGTTACTACGTCGTAACCTCCCGTGATGCCTAGAGGCGGAAGTTGCGGAAGAGTAAAAAACTAGAATCATGACGTGGTTGATATGAATCAATATTTTTCGCTAATTTATAGGTTTTAGGTTAATAAAAATTTTGATGAGATTTTCTGTTTGCTTGTGCACTCTAAAATAAGTGTGTGTCTTGCTCTTTTCATCTGGTAGTTATAAAGACGTATTCATTTATAGAGAAGCCAGCTTTTTGCCGTTTTAGCTTGGACCACAATGAGCAGGGTGGAGCCGAACACCACGGGACCTTGTCGGATAGGCGCCATGTTTTAAGATACGCCCCTTAAAGTTGCGTCATAAAGGGAGGTAAGTTTCGGCATAGGAGAAATTTAATTTTGAGATGGTTACCTCCTCCTGTCCGTTCTCCCTGTCATAGACCAGGTTGTGCGTCGCTGTGCCCAGGGCGCCCAGGAAGACAAAAGTCATCATCACGGGGATCAGATAGGAACCCAACAGGAAGATGAAACTGGGAAGAATAACAAGAATTTGTGAGGGGTGCTGACAAAATGAGTTGCTTCTCGCAATCGGCGAATTCAGAAATCCGCCAAAAACTGATACTGGAGTAAACTTTGTCAGTTTTCAACCAATAATACCATTTCCTTTAAATATGTCTTTTGTCATTCCACATTGAATCTAGACAAACTTTTGGTTTATAAGGACATTATCAGCTCAAAATATGTGAACTATAATCCGAGAAGCAACTCATTTTATCAGCACCCCTCACATTTATTGCTCCAGTTGTGGTTGAAGATCGGAATCTATTCTACAAGTGGAATTGCCAAGTTGTAATAACAACTTTTAACGAGTGATTACAAATGGCCATTTCGTGAGTAGAATAGATCGCTACCTACAGCCATAACGAGTGTGATAAAATTTCTAGACCATGCTGACAACAACCAAAGAAGTAGATCTGTAATGTAATAGCAGACATCAAACAGCAAATACAGGCACAGCCTTACATGGAACCTAATCTTCAAGTTGCCTTCGTAAATCTGGCTGTTCTACGAGAACCTCAATCATTGCCACTGAACGCAAAGGCATGGGCGAAAAACCCACTTACTGCTATTGAATGCGATTTTTCCTGTTGTCAGTGCACCAAGGATTTCATGCAAATTAAATAGTCAACGCGCTCGTAACGAGACAAAAAGTGACATTTCACGTGTGAAATATCAAGTTTTGATATTCCACACATGAGATATAAGGATTTCTCTCACTGGAAGCGTAGTGCTAAAACAACCCTTTGTATGGTATAAAAGATAATTACTGACAAGTTGTATCCCGTATGTATAGGCTGCTATAAAGATAATCACATCTGTAATTGATTATGTCAGGTAACAGGGGATTTGAAAGGTGGAATGGGGGAGGTGAGTGAAAGAGAGAGAGAGAGAGAGGAGGGGAAGGAGGAGAAGAGGGCAGCAGATAAAGCTATGGGAGAAAAGAACAGTGCATCACTGACTGAAGGGTATAGATCAGCTGCAGACAAAGTATGTTGGAGTGTGAAATGAGGATATACGAGACAGTGAATTGAAAAAAGACACGTAAGATTTAGATTATTCTGTTGAGGTTTTATGGCACTTTTGACACTGTAAGGTCACTTCTGAGCCTGGAGGTTGACAGCAGGCAAAAGTTGAAATTTTTCATGAAAGCAAAAGTGATAAACAAAAGCACAATAGTTGAACCCTGAAAAAAATTTAAGGAAACATAATAAAATGTAATCACACGGATGAATCCTTTGCAAATTTAACTCAGCCTAAAGAAATAAATCACTAAATATTATCTCAACAAATCCTGCTTGTCAGCTGTACACTACTTACTTGTCCAAGTGATGGCAGGGGAAAGGCATTTGCCTAATTTGGAATGCAGGAGTTTCCTGCGCCTGGTCCTTGTGGGCCTCGATAATGGCTGTGTCCACCATGTCCTGGATGTGAATGAAACCTCGCAGGTAACGCAAATCTTCGATAAAGTGATCCTCTGCTGCCATCTTCCAGACGCTTTGTGACGAAAGAACAATTAGGGTGTAATTAATACAAATCCAAAACTTTGAACATAGTGTGTTAAAGAATGCGAAGCAACATATTACAAATACAGCTGCTGTGATTTTGCTAGACAGGTTCTTGAATTACCATGTTATAAGTGAAAAAACTACCAAAAGCAGAGAAGCTCAGTATAAGACATCTGTACCAGCATAACAGTAGCCATCTCATTCATCTGAGTTATAAGCAATCTATTCATCAAGTCTGAAAGTGGCAGCCACTGGTTGCCCGAGCTATTCTGAAATACCCATGGAAAACACTTGATCCAAAAATGTTTTAACTGAAAACATAGACAACATATGAATCCCAAATCTTGCATCTGTTATAAATGACCCTAAGATTGTCATTAAATGTTCTTTGCTATGCAGCCCAATTCTAATTTAACATGAATCATGAGCACTGTTCTCAAATGCCGTGAAACAGAGGTAGAAAAGTGATAATGATGAAGGTAGAGCTAACATTTTTAAAAAATCCCTCAGGGAAATACATGATCTACAGTAGGAGCAGTAAAAAAAAAAAAGAAAAAAAAGAAGAAAAAAAGAAAGAGGTTAGTGGAGGTTTGTACGGGAAATTAATATGCAGAGAGTGAATTACTTTGACTTGAGTCTGTCAGTGTTCATGACGTTGTCCACATCCATTCTGATCTTGTAGGCAACATGCTTGGGTATTTCATCACCAGTTTGCCTGCGTTTACGATTTGAGGTGGCATCATTATCCGAGTCATCCATCAAAAACACAACTCCTGGGAACGAAAGTATAGTAAGTAAAAGTTGACATGAAAAAAGGTCTAAAAACCATGAGTTCCAGTTAAAAAAAAGCCCAATGTGGTTTGACTAAGCTAAACAAATGGATGCAAAGAGATGAAAAAAAAAAGTTAAACTAAATACAGGCAAGTGGTGGTTCTAAAACATAACAAGGGGATTGTATTTTAGACTTCTTTTGACTACAAAGACACATGCTGAGCAGAGGCCCTTGCTTCCAACATTTGTTAAGGGTATAAAATTAGCAACTTCATACCCTACATGTAATCTACTTGTGTTGTTACCACCCTGAACGGTAACTATCATAATCATAACAAATATAGTTTGGTTTTGTACACAATGAAAACATCTACTTCCTCAGAGAACAAATACATTCTTCGGCTTTAAATTTCAAGAGATATAAAAAGAGCGTGATACATTTCGAGAATATGAAGCAAACCTGCTAGGAAACTCTTGTTCTGACTCAAACGGAAGGCCTCAGCTTCTAGTTCTTCTTCTGAAGCAACTGGCTCAAATCTATTGTAGGCCACACAAGAGGAGTAGTTGGCAATCACTTCAGCAGCACTTTGTATGGTTTTCAACTGAGAGGAGTCAAAGTTGTTTGCCTGCAGCGCCTCCACACCCGAGATGAGAGTCTCAGCAGACACACCCACCGTTGCTTCGAGGAGACCTTGGACAAATTCATTCTCTAGAGCCTCCTGTACATGGAAATGAATACAATCTCATGAGCATCTTTCATCTTTTGAAACAAGATTATTGTGCTGCATTATAAAACTGTCACAGATTAATTTGGATGTAAACAGTGGTAAATATTCAATATCTAGGTAAAATATTCTCTTGGAAATCTTGAAACATCCACAGACTAATTTTTTAATAAGTCTATACCAAGTAGACTACTTACACAAATGTTCAAACACTTTCTTTAACTCTGTGATTGTTGTGAGAAAAAATTACAAAAATCTGCTTCAGTGATAGTGTAAGGCCGCGCATCAACAATGCAACTTACAAAACATATCAGTGGACGCGCGGCCTAAGTGCTTAGAGCTTAGAGCTGTGAAGGAATCAGAACACTTGATATATTCATACATCAACTTCCCATAACATTAGTTTATGGCAAATATTTGTTTATGAAGAAACTAAATATGACAACTACTGAATTACCCTCAGGTCAGCAGCTTGATCTGCTGCATCTGCCATGGCCATCAAGTTTGGTGCTTGTTCAGCCCAATGTTGTGCCACACGGTAGACCTCTGCCATGTTTTGAAATGTTTCGTTTGCCTGGACAATAGAACACATAAAAAGTTAAACATTATTGACACCCCTAGTGAATGGAAAGTGGAAAGATGCAGTACAAACGAATTGCAGCATTTGTATACACTCATATATAACACAAAATACAACGACATCGAAGTCCCATGGTGTACTCATACTATACATGTAATACGTGAAAACAGAGCTGGTGCCAATACTATCCTTCCTGTACGATTTCTAAAAAAATCACTGCACATCTCGTATTTTGTGTGAAGCATCTGCCATGGACCCTCCAGCAACACAAAACACATATTATTACTTCAGCCTAAATGCAGGAATCTCAAGTTTCTACTAATAAAGCACTACATCTAACTCATAATAGTCACAAGATTATGTCATGGGCGAGTATACACAGTACTCCGAAGGGCCTTAGAACATGTTCAATACAGCCAAGGTATAGGGTGAGCCAAAAAAAATAGGTTCCTCGGTTTTTGCAATAATTTGCTTAATAATCAACGGATTTTCATGAAACTTCACATATTGTAAGTCCGTCCAGGCGGAAAAGGTTCCTGAAAGTTGTACCTAATTTGATTTGTAGAAAGAGAAGAATTGCGCATTTTAAGAAACCATGTCATTTTCCAATAAAATCGGATCTTTCGTTTGCAGTCCATGCTCTTCATTCCTTTGTTAATGCTGTATTTAACGGATAAATCTTCGAGAGGTCCAGACCTAGTGAAAAGGATTTGGTCAACAGAGAATTTTCAAGACATAGCGGAAATAGCTGAAGCAAATTGTCTCATCAAGTCCTTTGGATCATTTTCAGTGGATCGTTTGTCGGAATCAGTCAATATCATGTCGTCTGAGGAATATGCTTTGATTAGCAAGTTTGGAGACAAGCGTTTTTATGCAGCTAAATCGGATTGATTGATGAACTGACACCTGTAATAGGGAACAAAAAACTCACTTTTACAGGATTTTACTCTTTTAAACAAAGCTTTCACTGTTTCATTTAGTATTTCTACTTCAGGGGATAGTTCAGCAGCATTTGCTTAGTCTGTAACAGCCCACACCATATGGCAAAACACACTCAACAAAACTCACAAAATGCAGGAAATTATAGTTTTGATCATATTCTTATGTCAAGAGATACAGAAGCCTAGTATACTGAGAATTGTATGGTTTTATTTATTAATATATCCGATTTGGAAACCCTCTTTTTCGTTTAAAGACGAGCGCAGTGTTTACCAATTTATTGCACATTCTGGAAAATCGCTCATTTTCAGAAAATAGGGTGGCTTTTAAAATTTTGCATATCTTTGGTGCCCGATCATCAAAATCTTTATAACTTTCAGGAACTTTTCCCGCCTGGACATACTAACCATCTGTGAAGTATCATGAATATCCGTTGACTATTAAGCGAAATATGGCGAAAACCCAGGAACCTATTTTTTTTGGCTCACCCTGTATTTTGTAGTGAGAGCTGTCTCAAAGTGTATTATAACTTGGGTCCTGGTCTACCCGTATGCAGCCGTGTGAATTATATTATACCCTGCACTCCATACATAATATATCCTTGCATTCTGTGTACTAATGCATAAAAGCTTGTGTAGTCGTCTCCTACTTACCCGTGACATTATTGCTCTTGTGGCAGCATTGTCCGGGGTGTACAGAATCTTGCCACGAAGAATGGGCTTGAGGTAAGACCACAGAATGCTGCCAATGCTGGACTCTCGAATACTGTAGTACATCTGAACGCAAAATTCATCTGTTGAGCACAAAGAAAAAGAATACTGAAAGGTTTCTTCTGTAAAATTTAAGCTTGATAAGAATATCTATGATCATGGAGTAAGACGGTAGTTGACAAGGGCCGCAGGTGTCTGTGGTGTGATGGTTAGGCTCTTCCATCCAGACACAGAAGACAGAGAGTTCAAACGTCGTGAGGGGGGAGTATTACAATTGAGTATATTTGTTCCTCAGCCTATTTGCTGGGGTGCAAAGAGAACAGCAATCTAGGCTTGTAGTCACTGTTGTCTAGACAGTAAAATCAAGACTATAAGCAAATTGTGATGATAAGCTAAGTCATTTTTTGTTTTTGTGAACAGTTTGTCGTGTGGAAGAGAGAAAAAACAATGGTGTTGACCCTATATAAAAACACATTCAGCATCGTTTAGTTTTGTCTTTCCTATCATCAAGAGAATTCTTTTTTTCCTCTCTACCCATCTACTTTGTGGAAATGCAAAATATATATTTTGTTACAAGAGAGAGAGAGAAAGAGAGAGAGAGAGAGAAAGAAAAAGAGAGGGAGAGAGAAAGAGATAGAGAGAGAGAGAGAGAATCATAGTAAAAGGAAAGAAAAAAGAGGGAGAGAAAGAGAAACCTTAACAACTGCGTACAAAAAGCAAGAGGAAAGAAGCGATAGATAGGAAGATGTTCTTTTGGCTTTTTCGTCTGCAACAGTATTTCTCCTCTATCTTATTTAAGAAAATCCACCAAGATAATGCTGGAGCACCTGTGGTGCGAGAATTATCTGCAATGTATTTATTTCTTTTAGAAAACCATTAGCTGGTGGAGCCAGGAATACATCGAGGTAAAACATAAGAGAATAAAAACATTAAAAGAATTCCAAACTCATAAAACAGAAGCCAACCTCAAGGCCTACCAAGAGGCACGATACCGGGCCACCAAAACAATAAGAGAAGCAAAACAAAAAGACTGGCAGGAGTACTGTACGACACTTAATACCAATACCAAAATCAAAGGAGTATGGAACGATGGCCGTGTTTCTAGACCTAGAAAAAGTGTATGGTGGAAGGGACACTAGAAGAATTACAAAACTAAATATAAGCGGGAACATGTTCAACTATATTAAACACTTTCTGGAAGAACGTACCTTCCAAGTCAAGGTGGGACAAACAATATCGGATACAAAAAAACAGAAGAATGGAACCCCCCAAGGTTTGGTAATCTCACTGACCCTTTTCAATATCCTAATACATGATCTCAGTCAGATTGAAAAGAAATACCCTAAAGTAGCCATAGGTCTATTTGCAGATGACACAACAATGTGGGTAAAAGCTAAACATGCTCCAAATAAAACAAACAAACACAGAAACGAGAAACGAAAAGAAACCATAGGAGTACCAATAAACGAAATGATAAAAGAGCTTGAAGTGAAAGGCTTCAAAGTAAATGTGAAAACAACCCAAGCAATATTCTTCAACAACCCTGAGAAACCAATGCTAAACAAAAACGGGACCGACATTAAAGCCACAGATACAATAAAATACCTAGGAGTAACATTTGACAAAAAAGTAAACTATTAAAGTCATATGGAAGAAGTGCACAAAAGGGCCTACTGCTCGTTTAATGCAAAACTTGGGGTGCAAATTCAAAGGTTAAGAGACTTATTTACAAAAACCTAATACTCCCCAAAATGACATAGGGAGAGGAATTCTACGATCAAGGGCTAAAACACAGTTAGATAAACTTCAAAGGGTCCAAAATTCAGCGCTAAGTAAAGCTCCCCAGTGCACAGGAAACTTAGCATTACGAGTATTAACAAAAATCCTCCCACTCGCAGTTAGACGAACGGAAAGAAAGGCAAAACTGTGGGCTCGGATAATGGAAACATAGCAAACCAAACATACAAGGATAGAGACTTAAAAAGAAGAGGAAAGCACCTAAACCCCAAAACGGGATAGTTGAAAGTACCCATCGCACTCTAGAAACATTATGGATAAAAGAAGAGCAACTAGCAAAATCTGTGCCACAACGGCCAATGTGGACCTTAAATAACATAAACACAGTCGAACCTGTTCAAGACGACCACCTGTACAAACGACCACTTCTCACTTCCCCCCTTGATTTTTTTCTATATAATGTCACTGTTCAAGACGACCACCTGTCCAACGCGACCACGACCACCCTATTTTACCGACCAACAGCCACAAAACCTGCCCAAGACAACCAGTCGACTCTCTTTTTATCCAACATGTTGCCATAATCATGGGCATCTATCGCTGTTGACGAGTGATGAGCCTTTGTCCCGGCCGCCAGTACCCATTCTTTTAATCTATCGTTGTTACACATTACATGTATTAGCCCCTCCTACAAGTTATACACTTTCTGACCAGCGCTGAAATGGCAAGGTTAGCGCTTACCCGTGTTGGTCATTGGTAAACAAATTTTCAGCTGCTGATGAGTGTGGCAAGCGACCATCTTAATCCATTCACCTGTCTGTTATTAGCCCCTCACATAATTCTCAATACATTCGAATTCTTGACCAACACGAGGTCGGTAACAAGAGACTTGCCACAATGGTGTTGCTTGTTCGTTGAGTGTCGACGGCACACTTCTTTGCTCTCTCCACGGCACTCTATCCCACTCACCTGATACATTTTGAACAACAAAAATACAAAGCTAAAGCAGCCCCTCCACTCCGAAAGAAAAAAAAAGCAGCAACAAAAAAACAAATATTTAAAAACATCTCACTTGGTAATGAAAGGGTTGGTTGTTTTCTTACTTCATATTCATCT
>JAUKPP010249882.1:0-12799 GCA_032273245.1 Phyllaplysia taylori
CCCCCCCCCCCCCCCCCCCCCCCCCCCCCCCCCCCCCCCCCCCCCCCCCCCCCCCCCCCCCCCCCCCCCCAGTGGAGAGAAAAGAAAACGAAAGGAAAAAGATGAAAAATGTGTGAACAGCACACGATATTTGAACCGGTAACCTTCATATTTCATTATCATTTAAAAGCATGAATGCTAACGACTAAACCATGCATGCTTCTGATTTGACATTAAAGCAATGTATTTGTTTCCATGGTGTTTCTCTAGTTAGGACCCCTACTTTGAAGCGGTAAAGAGACAACAATATGGTTGACTTCCAGTCTCACTACAGAGTTTACCCACTTGGCTTCACGTCAGATCCAGCACGAGTTGGTGTGAAGACCAACAGGGAGCTCTATCATGAAGAAGGAAGAAAAGTGTTCAGGGACAGGCACGATCGACCTGGTGAGGAACGTGGAATTGTTAATTATCTTGATGAAGTTTGTTGGTTTTGTCGGTTTGTTGTTTGGTTGGTTATGATTTCGGGACTTTAAAGTAAATATATGAGGCGTGACCTCTGAATTTTTTGCTCATCTCTGATGGGACAGATTTGGTATTTTTAATTAATTGTTTTGCAGTATGAAACTTGTCTTATATAGATTTCATTTTTCTATGCAAAGAGTTCTAAAGAGAGAGCTCTCTAGCACCCGAATAGCTCAAAGGGATGAGAAATGTAAGTTACTCTAAAGGCACAGGAAAGTGTGCAACTGATTTCATTTACCTATGATGAAATATATATTAATCCACAAAATGCTGTTAAAATTGCTTTTGAATGTATTGCTGTCTGATTAATATTCCACAACAAGATTTTTACTTACATATCAATATATGTAAATCACAGCTCAGATTTCCCCAGTAAGGATATAATATAGTCGTAATTTCTACTTATTTTGCTTGCCAAATAATCCCCTTCAGTTTTCTGCTAGGTACTTTCTAAGCGCATCCTGAGGACATTGACTCTCAGATTTTCCATTATTAGAACATTGTATGACTTCCAAAAATATATATGCAGTGAACCATTTGAATGTAATTTGAGAAGAAATCTGTTGTGAGATTGCAAGTTGGATGAGGTTTGAAGTTTGAGTTTTCAGAATGTTTGAGAAGCCCTGCTCTCTTTACAAGCACCTGCACATTTGACTTTCAGTGCACGATTGTCGCCATGAAGTCATGAAGAATCACACAGACAGACAAGAGTTTGAGACCTGGGTTTTGTCTCATGGTGTTATCGAGACCTACAGAGCCGTCGAGGATCTGCACGACAAGTCGGAAGAGCCGTCGCCTGGATCTAAGAAGTACTTTGTTGGTTTGGTTGGTTTTAAGCCTTTTTTGACACTGTAAGGTCATTTCAGAGCAGGGCTATGTTAACCCATCCTTTCAAGGCCACGCTGGACTGAGAAGGCACAATATCTCAGAAATGAGATTGAAATGCTTGTCCAATGTGACAAGTGAAGAGCATAAACAATTAGAATCCCGCGCTGCTGATTCTGAAATATAGGTCTGGCAAATGTTTTTGCCCACTACCAGGGAATACCCACTAGCAGTGCCATGAGAGTCACATCTGAGTCCTTTCTCTGTTCGTAGATTAATTCTTTTTTGGACTATCTCCAAATTTCTTTGAGGTGAATGTGAGCCATTTCACTTTTCAACCAATGAGATGAAGTCACATTCTCAACTCGCTAAAATTTGGAAACCGTGCAAAAACATTCATGAATCTACTGCAGTATCATGTGTTTATGCCAGTACTCTTGTGATCATCACCCACTGGGTATGCGTTTTGTGTTGATGTTGCCATGGTGACTGTTGTACCCCTGTAAGAATAAAACACAGTCGACTCCACTTGTAATGTAGTCGCTTGTAAAGATCTTCAGATGTAGCGATCTTTTTCCATGGAACAGTCACCGATGTAACACAAAGCCACTAAAATTCAAACGGTTGTGCTGAACTCACTACATCCGTCGTGACGGTTGTAGTGATGCCTATTCTTATCCCAGGCCCATATAGTTTATAGTAAAAATATAACGATTCTAATGATGTTTCCCCCCGTGGCTAGCATCGATGAACCCGATGATGTTTTGTAACGTTACACACAATCTCATTCACACACCTCACAACACCTCTTGCTAGCGCCGAGCCAAGCGAACACGGCTGCCTCTCTCTCACTTCCTCTTCTCGCCACTTGCGTAAGTCACAATGGACTGTGTGTGTGGCGTGCGTCAGTGACCAGTGGTGTGTGTGCAAAGCCTTTGTGTGCCAGGTGTGTATGTTTGAGTACTGGGGTTATTTCCCTTGAATTTTCCATCCGACGGCTGTTGCGAACTTCGGATGTAGCGATCCTTTTTCTGGTCCCCCAATGACATCGCTACAAGCGTAGTCGACTGTAGAATGTGTTTTATTCTCTTCTCAACTTATAATTTAATATGTCATTTCATATTATTTTTTTATAGTAGGCCTACCTATCTTTTCTTATCTTAGATTATCTCGTTTTGTCTCAACTTACACTATCTTGTCTTATGTAATTCTGTCTTATTTTGCGTTGCCTTATCCCCCACCTGTCCTTAATATTATTTTATCTTATCTCATCTTATATTGTTTTATCCTGTCTTTTTTCTTGTTTTATCTATCTCATCCAAATGATCACAACAATCTCAATGTCAAACCAGGCCAGATAAACTTCTGTACAAGCTGGGCGAGATGGGCAGTGGTCCAGGTGACTTCCACTACCCGCGAGGTCTGTGCACCACGATGGACTGCGATATTCTTGTGGCCGATTCCATGAACCACCGAGTGCAACACCTCAATCAGTACGGTGTCTACAAAGCTCAAGTCGGATCGCTCGGTGACGGGGACGAACAGTTCAACGAGCCATCTGATGCCCTTGAGTTACCGAATGGTGACATTGCTGTGGCCGATAAAAAGAACAAACGAGTGCAGGTGAGTTTTATTTCTTTGTCTTGTTGAGATTTTATAACACTGTTGACCCTGTGAAGTCATTTCAGAGCCAGGAGACTAGATTTATAGTAACATTTAGGAAAAAATACAAGTAAGAAATTGCCGAACCAGCACCTGTGGTGTACTGATTAGGCTCTTCTCCTATCGCACATGGGACAGGAGTTTGAGACTTATGTGGGGCAGTTTTTATAAGTCGGGCAGTTTTTTAACCAAGTATGTTAGTGTCTTTGCTGGGATGTAGAGTGCTTTTCAGCCCAGCTTTAATGGTCTTACAGTGCTGAAAGGGGCATAGAACCAAAACCAACAGCAATAGCATAATGTCAGAACGCCCGCCAGCCACCCACCTACGGGTGAGTGGGGAGACCATTTACTACGTATATTTATACCCAGACCATAGACTTGTGTTAGTGTTATGGCATGATACACAATATGTATATATGGTGTCGGTGGCCTAGTGGTTAGGCTGCCGGAACTCAGGCCTGACGTTGTGTCCCTGGGAAAGGCACTTTGCATGCATTTTCTTTACCTCACCCAGGTGTCGATGGGTGGGCTTACCTGGCTTTAGACAGCGAGAAATCTTGAATTTCACAGCATGTAAAAAAGCATGTTGTTAACGAACAAATCATTTTCTCAATGTCATTGAGTCTGCTTGGGGTAGCAATATCTATTTATATGAGTATAGTTTACTATGATTGTAATATTGTTATTACTACTTTGTTTTTTTGGGGTGCTGCACAGTGGCGGCTAGCAATGGTGTGTATATATGCATAATTTGTAAAAAAACAATGTTAACTATGTCCATATTTGTCATTACGTGTATGTATTATCGCTTGTATGAATATGAATGTGTTTGTACACCACTGGGAAATGAATTTCCTAACATGGATAAATACAGATGACTTTTTATATTCAAATATGAATCTAAACTAGGCAAACGTAGGATAGATGAATTGAAACACATCATTCTTTCATGTACCAAGAAATACCTTTATTGGTTGACGCTGTGTAGCCGCAAAGCTAGCAAGGGTTTTGGTGTCTTGCTCAAGGACACTTCCATAATTATTCATTCAGATGGTGGCAGCATCCAGCGTTGCTTGACATTCCTCGCAACTTTAATGTCGCCATTCACTCAGACATTTGTACATTGTTGTTTTTATGCATAACTTGACAGCCCACTGTAGCAAACTTTGTGAATTATTTCACCGAAGCTACTGCACCAAGGCAACATTCAAATGATGTGACATACAGATTATTTGTTCTGTCTCTGAGTCAATGGCTGCAACCATTATGTCCAAATGTTGTATCGATAGTGGCAGTAAATTACTCAAAGATTGCATTGCACTTAGCAGTCATCTGGTCCTGAGAGGTCTTGAGGCTGCATTGCACTCTTGTAGTAACAAGGGGCCAATTTTAAGGCTCTCCACTCCCGGGATTCAGAGCTAGGCTGCCATAACTCTGTAGGTCTTGAAGACTACTTCAAGGGTGAAAAACTCATATAAGTCCCCGATCAACAACACAAAACAACAACAAAATGCACAACTTGAAGGCCATGTACTATTATTTCCATAGAGCAAGTGTCTGTGGTGGAATGATCAGGCTCTTCACCGGTCATTAAGAAAAACCAAATTCGAGCATCTGAGTCTTTCTGCTGGGATCCATTCCTTTCAGCCCAGGTTTGCCATAAAAGGGTGGGTTGAAGAAGCTTATGTCTTAAATGATTTTACAGTGTTGTAAGGGGTGTAAAAGTAAAACCAAGCCCATCCTGTTTCCATGCACTTCCTTTCCTTTATTTTTCCTAACATCATCAGTCATGGATTCCAAATAATATGATGTGTTGTTTAAGATTTTCACCGATGAGCTCAAGTTCAAATACAGCATGCCAGTCCCAGGGCAGCCCTACAGCCTGGGCTGTGACAGAGACATGAACGTCGCCGTGGCAACCACCAGGAAGGAAATCTTCATTTTCAACAGTTACGATCGACAAGTGATTCACAGATTCCCCGTGGGGTCACCCAGAAGGGCACAGAGCTCTCCCGTGCAGATTTCCATGTCAAATGACTCAGAGGTAGAGGCCAGAACACTGTTGAAGCAAAGCAATTTGATTGTTTGTTTGTTTATTTGTTTGTTTGGGGTTTTACGGCTCCATCAATACTATAAGGTCATTTCCGCACCAAACGATTTGATAAAAAACATGGATGAAATTAACCTGAAATATGATTTAAAAGCCCTTTTCTGCCTAGTAGGACTCTGTACTCAATAATTGACACTTACAGTGCCATTGACGACCTGAGTCATCCAGCAAAATTTCTAACGCTTCTTAACTTGCCACTGGCGAATTGAGGAATCAGCATTGAGGTACCGATGTGTAAGGGAAATAACTGCATTATATCAAACTGTGTTTTTTAGTGTTCTGTTGCTTCCCTTGAATTAGACCTTTTGTTTCTTTATATATTATTGTATTCCCCTGAAGTTCACAAAATTCTCAAAAATGCCTGGAACTGGGGAAAAAACATGATCTTAAAATAGGCTGGCACTGTGAGTGTTAAACTAAAACATGTGAAATTCTCTTCGGCATGTTTACTGAAAACTGTTTCTCGGTATGATTTAGCTGCATGCAATGCATCAAAAGCATTAAAGCACACTAAGACTTAGTATAAGGTGTGGTACAGTCGAACCTCATCATGTCACTAACTGCCGGACTGGCATGAAGTTGGCA
This sequence comes from Phyllaplysia taylori, assembly GCA_032273245.1. NCBI lineage: Eukaryota > Metazoa > Mollusca > Gastropoda > Aplysiida > Aplysiidae > Phyllaplysia > Phyllaplysia taylori. Next base: position 5,687 of record JAUKPP010249882.1, read on the forward strand.
ATACAACAGGCTGGGGTATCACGGGGTCTAAACACTTTCTATTGCTGAGATAGCACCAAGTGCCTGTCATTAAGGAAGATGATTTTGCCATGACAAGATGCAAAATATGATATCATAACAAGATGCCATGCCAAATAAATGCACGCTTCGCTTAAATAGCCTCTGTTCTTTCTTGAATTGAACCATGATTTTAGAATATAGGGGCCATTTGGAAAAAGCAATGTCTGCAAACTTTCATTGGTCTGGGAGGCTATGAAGCTGAAAATGTGTCGCAATCATCGGGACTTTCACTTTTACTGGTAATGCAAAGTGGCATGTCGTGTAAAATTTAGGGCAAACACTAAATAGGATGTTTTCTTTGGGCCCAATTTAGAGAAGAACTCTGTTGTAGAATTATGTCAACTATATATTATAGTCAAATTCCTTTTGAATTTTAAGCATTCTGTGCAAATTTCAAGCGAAAAGCTGCTGTGTAAAGAAAAATATTAGCAAAAGATGTTGTAAAGTTTATTCTGAATCACCATGGACTTCTTAAATGTCCTCCAAAACTTTATTTTCTTCACTCTAGATCTTAGTGAGTGACCCTGAGGATGGACAGATCTACATCTACACACTGGAAGGACGATGCTTCTGTCGCTTCTCTCCAGAATCTCACTCTGCAGGCCTGGCTGTGTCCGCGGGTGACGTGTGTTTCACTCCGCTAGGTCAGATCCTCGTTGCAGACACTCTGAACCACGTCATCAACTTGTACACAGACAGCGGAGAGTTTTTACAGCAGGTAATAATGGTTGTTGTTGTTGTTGTTGTTTGTGTCCACCAGGGACTTATGCTCAATGCACACGATGCGACCCAACACCCAACAAATGACCCCAACAGGGCCAGGTTTCCCCCATGTTCATATGCCAATTATTAATTTTCGCATGGCGCACAACAGTTGAATGGAAATCAAACATGTTTGATTTTCCTTCAACAGTCACGCCAAAGGAGCCAATCAGAGAAGAGGGAGCTCAGGGTCAGGGAGTCTTTCTAAACTCCTTGGCCTCAAGAGCATTTTGAAAAGTTGAAAGGTCAACGCTTCTGGGTCAGGGTTAAGGACTCTTTCTAAACTCCTTGGCTTTGAGAGCATTTTGAAAAGACTCAATGCTTCCGGGTCATGGTTGTTGTTAAGTTGGGCAAAGTCAAGTACTCGTGTGAAATGGAACTCGGGCCGACTGTTGAATGCGAGTTGGGTCAATGTTGTGTTGTGTGTTGCAGAGTTGCATCCGTCTGAACCAACTATTATATGGGTTATTCACCAGTCTTTACAACCTACAGAGCCACGGCAGTCTAGCTCTGTACCCTGGGAGAATAGAGCCTAAAATTGACACCTTGATACTGCAAGAATGCAATGCAGTCTTAAGACTTCTCTGAACCAGGTGATTGCTAAGTGCAATGCAGTCATTGAGTAATTTACCACCACTGCCACTATCGATACAACACTTGGATATGATGGTTGCAGCCATTGTCTCTGAGACAGAACCATATGTATGTCACATCATTTTGATGTTGCTTTGGTGCAGTAACTTAAGTGAAATAATTCACAAAGTATGCCACAACAGGCCAGGGTAATGATGGTAATGATTGTGGACTGCATTTTTATTGTGCAGGGTCTACGTGCACTTTACGATCTGCCAGGTGATTGTGGAAGTGCTGTTCTTGAACTTTGAAGACCACCATCCTCCTCGTTTATTCCTTTCTCACTCTTTGTAGCTGTCTTTCAATTACCTTCCCTCCTTCCATTCATCTTTTGTTTTTTCTTCTAGCTCTTTACAGCTGTTGTTTAGCCACCCTCCTTTTCTACTCCTTACTTTTTCACTTTCTCACTCTTTGTGGCTGTCTTTCAGCTTTCCTCCCTTCCTCCTTCCCTTCTTCCTCTTTCCCTTTCTCATTCTCTACAACTTTCGTTCAGCTATGCACCCTCTATTTCAACTCATGAAAGTTACGTTTTCTTGACAATATTTGCACTTTGGTTTCCTTTCAGTACATGTAGGCCTATTCAGTTTCTTTGAGAAATTGACTTCGGTATTCGGAACTTGTAATTGGCAACACCCATTCATCTAAGTGTATGATGATGCAAATGTGAAAATCATTTGTTCAATGATAACAATATTATTATAGTCAGAAACTGTGAATTGCCACTAGTAGAATGGTTCATGTTTACCTTGAGATAATAATCAATCATATTCTGATAGAGGATTTTACTTTCCCTCTTGCCTCCAGGTCCTGGTGCCAACCGACGACCTTGGCAGCGTCCACTCGCTCGCCCTCGGCCTGGAGGGTCACCTTGTGGTCACTGAGTTCAGCATCGGGGGAGACCACTGCGTCAAGATTTTCCGCTACCGTCAGTGCCCCTGTCATGAGGGCAAAACCCCTGGGAGCAAGAAGAGAACTCCAGTTGCCTCCCCTAACATGTGAACAATTTCTCTGTGGTAGGATGGGAGCGATGATAATTATTTCTCCACTTGGTGTCAAGGGGGGAGGGTAGGTAGTGCCGGGGGGGGGGGGGGGGTATGGCAGTGCTCTTTATCCTGTCTTCTTTCTATCAGGTCAGCAAGGTGTTGGTATGTGTAAACTTATAGATTTTGAAATAATTGTTTTTAGGAACAATTTTATTCTTTTGTATGTGTGGCATTGGCTCATTAAAAAATATTGATAGAGTTACTATTCAAAAGGCAATAAAATCTGCCAATGTACAAAGACGTGCAATTGTTTGTCTGAGATAAGATAAAAGCCGTATTTCTTTCATCTCATTCTGAACAATTTTTCAACCCTGGTTAACTACTCTATGCAGAATGTTTACCCTTTCAGTTTGGTTTTGGTTTAACGCCCCATGCAACTCTATAAGGTCATTTACGAGGCGGGACCTCCGAATTTTACGTCCATCTTTGATAGGACGGGGGTCGGAGCCATAAAAACTCCGAAAAAATCCGGGGGATCTTCCCCGGATTCGAACCCGGGACCTACCCATCTGTAGGCGGGCGCACAACCGCTCGGCCATCGACGCCCCCATGTTTACACTGTTTTCCTCTGTGTTGAACAATATTTAAAGTATAGTTCTTGGCACTAAATATTCATTGCATAGTGTATCACTGACTGAGTAAGACTTCAATGTTAGTTGCATAGTTTTTATCACTGATCGAGTAAGAGTTCTATGTTTGTAGTAAAGTTTATTCCCGACAGAGTGAGACATCAATATTTGTGACATACTTTAAGTAAGGCAGAGCAAGACTATAAAATTATTTCCATTCTTTATGTCTAACAGAGTAGCACTTTAATATGTGTATTCTTTGTGGCAGAATTTGTTACTGGCAAGTAGGACTTCAGTGTTTGCAGCATAAAGCAAAAGCCTCAATATCGTGCAGTTCCATTAGGCCTTTGTTTCTTATGGTTGAAGCTGAAAATATGCCATGTCCTAGGTATGAAATATTGGTGTTCTATTTATTACTTTCCCTGCCTGTACCTGTCATCTGTGGTGTAATGGTTAGGCTCTTCATACAGAGGGTAGGAGTTCAAGAACCACACAGGGTATTACATATAACCTTGTAATGTGTAGAAGCCAATGGGCACAGAGCAATTAATTTCCTCCTCTGGCAGAGAAGTAAAGAACATCGTATCTTATCGTATCTTATCTTACCGGCGCTGTGGTGTAATGGTGAGGCACTTCACCTGTTATGCGGAAGATCCAAGTTTGATCTCGAGCGCTGGCAATCTGGGTTTGTTTCTGCTGGAATTTTTTCCCTCTCTGCTCGGGTTGGCCCTGACAGGCATGGTCGAAATAGCCTGTCTCTTATATTACTTTACAGTGTAGCATGGGACGTAAAACTGGTAGCCAAACCAAGACCAAACTATCTCATCTATCTTATGTTTAATCAAGTAGACCTATCTCCCTGCTGGATTGTCCGTCTCATCCTGGGTTGGCTCTGACAAGCAGAGTTGAAATGCCCTCTTCTTCATTGTCTTTACATTTTTGCAAGGGGTGTGAAATATGCCTACTCTTTTAGCATGAGACTTTACTCTCACATTGGTTTGTTTCTGGAGGCAGCTGAATCTGATAGAAGTCTTTAGAATCTTGGAGTTGATACAAATTCCCAGCATTGCAAGTCCAAGATATATTGGTTTTCTTGCCTCCTGCTAAGATATTTTATCATTAAAGTTTGCATTATAATGCCCTCAAGTGTAATAACGTTAGATGAGAGAGAAAATAGACATAATTATATTTCGATAATGGTGCAGTTGTTACACTGCATTCATATAGCTGGTAATTTAGGAGAGATTTTAAAAACTGGGTATTTGGATTCTGGAAATTTTTTATTTAAAATAAGAATTTTCTCTTTCTTGGAAACTGAGTCATATAGCAAAAAAGTTTTTTGAGAGTCAGAAATGCAAAAAATTGAGGTTTGCTCCGACACAAACTTGAGAACTGAAGTCTTTGAAATAGAATACCATCAGTGGAAGTAACTCCATTTTGGACAGATCTGCAATTACCTATGTTCAAATAACAATCTTCATTGTTTGCAGTCAAGTAATATTAAAGTATGCATTTCTCACCAGTTTTTAATGCATTTGTTTTGTTAAATCGTACATTTAAAGCATTCCTACAAACTGTGATACTACATTTAGAAGTTTTAAGAGATCTATTTTATCAACAGTCCATTGTGTTTAAGATGAAGTTGTGACAAGTTTTGCAATATATCACCTGCTTGCAATGTTTATTCAGCTTATCACTGTCCAGTATTATTTTCTAAAGATTTGTCAGAATATTGACAACATTTCACATGACAGACTTGCTTAAGAAAAGCTCCCTGCTGTACACACTGGATTGTTTTTTTCTGTAATTCTTTCATAGAGGAATTTCCAGAATGTTTGTCTTTCCTGTATATATTTTACTGTAAAGCAATATTTTTGTTGGTGTTTTTTTTAATGCAATTGATTTCATGTAAAAAAAAAAAAGCAATACTTTTGAATTTCTCCTGTGTGCTGTACTGTGGAATAGAGTTTGATTCGTAAAGTAGCTGACTCTTAGCTCAATGTCTGTCAGCTCCATGATACACACACACCTACACACACACACACACACACACACACACACAAACACATATATGTACACATAATACCCACGCATTCATATACAGGCACATGCTCACACACAACACACACATACATACACATAGCACACCAATATATACACACACACATGCATATTATATAAATACAAACATACGAGTTACATACACACACACAAATACACACAGATCAGTAAGTGTGGGGTTGATGGGTACTTTGTTGTTTGTTATTTCTACTTCTCTCCGAGTGTTACTGTTGTCCTAATCCACTTGCTGCCACTGAAACAGCCTTACAGAGTAGATACTGCGGAAAAATCTCCACCTTTGGCTACGTCTCCTCAGCCCCCGCACAGACTGTACAGAAATTGTGTGGTTGGGTTCAAACACTATATTTTACTACTACATGTAAAAACAGACCTGTGAAAAGTCCAACAATTGTCCAATTTCCGACAATTTTGCCGCGATCGGAAGTTCTGACAGCCTCCGACAAGGAATCGGCCCATCCAACTGCCGTTTTTTTCTGATATCCGATGCTGAGAACCTTTTAACAAGATGATTGCTTTGATGAAATTTGCTGGCAACATATCAGTCATCGGTTCTTTTAGTGAACGTTTGATTTTCAACTTTTGGGCCATACGGCCCGGCAAAATTTTCTGACAATTTTGTTGGCGACCACTTACAGGTCTGTAAAAAGTCTGGTCGTAGCAGTCTGGCTGCCGTGCACAAGCCTTGTAGTAAAGTTTTATACAGAGTCATTGTATAGTGTTGAACACAACCACATTTTTTTCTCTACGGTCTGTGTGGGGACTGTGGGCTCGTAGCCTCACAGAGTAGACACTGCAAAAAAAATGTTTACAACAATTATTTTTTTTTTAATCGGTATCACATGACATGAGCAGCTCAAGACACAGGTTGTCCATACATTTTGTTTTATTGATAACTCCATGATTTTATCTTCTCAAAGAATTTACTTTATGTCAGAAGTTTTCGTCTTTCAGATCAAAAGCATAATATTATCTGCTTGGTGTACACTGAAACAAACCTGGGAGGGGTTCAGTTATTGTCTATTTGTTTCTCATCAATATCTTGTTGCAATACACAGATTTGTTTTATAAAATCACTTGAAAATTTGTTCTTGTTTTTTTATTTATTTTTACAATAATTGTTTGGGTGCTCTTCTGTGTTTGGTATAGTGCTTGACTTAAGCCTCTGGGTTCCTCTAGGAACATAAGGCCGCCACAACACTTCTCCAACGGACACGATTCTGAGGTATCCTCTAATACCCCTTGCACAACATGCGAGGCAACGCCCAACAAATGACCAAGACAGGGCCAGGGTTCCCCGGTGTTCATGCCAATTAATCATTTTCGCATGACGAACAACAGTTGAATGAAAATCAAACAGCCTTTTCATAAACACCAAGTTATTCCTATACAACCACGGTGGTTAACCTTCAGAGCCACTCTTTCAGATACCCCAGGGCCTGTATATCTTGGTGCATATGAAAGAATAGTTGTATATAGTTGTATAGATATAACCTGGTGTAAATATGAAAACCGACGCTGTGGTGTAATGGTTAGGCTCATCGTCTTGCATGCGGGAAGACCCTTGATCGATCCCGGGTCCCGGACGATTTGGGTTTTTTTCTGCTGGGATTTTTCCCTCTCAATCCGGGTTGGCCCTGACAGGCAGGGTCGAAGTAGCCAGTCTCTTAAATGACTTTACAATGTTGCAGGGGAAGAAAAAATGGTAACCAAACTAAATATGAAAGAATAGTGGTATACAGTTGTATAGATATAACCTGGTGTATATGAAAGAATAGTTGCATAGATATAACCTGGTGTATATGAAAGAATAGTTGTATAGATATAACCTGGTGTATATGAAAGAGTAGTTGTATAGATATAACCTGGTGTATATGAAAGAATAGTTGTATAGATATAACCTGGTGTATATGAAAGAATAGTTGTATAGATATAACCTGGTGTATATGAAAGAATAGTTGTATAGA
>JAUKPP010249893.1:351-12798 GCA_032273245.1 Phyllaplysia taylori
CCCCCCCCCCCCCCCCCCCCCCCCCCAGAACCTCGAATAAGCTTTTCTGTCATGTTCGCCTGACTTCCTTCCCCAACATCACGCTGGACATGAAAACCCATGAGGTTTAGCCCGAGAATAAAAAGACGAGGGTCAGCCAACAAACAAACCCTAGTGGCTATTGTTTGTTGGGTGGTATACTTCATCTTTTTTTGTGGTAGCTGTGTGAGGGATGTGGGTTTGTTTTTATCAAAATCTTTGTCTTTTGGTAGTTTTGCACATCATTCATGTAGAAGAATACACAGAATATGATTTTTTTTTCATTTCACAGTAATCACCTGGGACCAGTGGACATGCTGTGATGTTTCCTGTTGATCACTGGGGATCAGCAACCCTGCAGTGACAACTGAGAATGTTTACATTTTGTGTGGGAGGCAGACACCAACCAGGTCCTTCATAGTGACAAGTTCTTGTCAGTGGATTCTGGAGCAAGCAGGATGTCCTTAACGAGACCTACTGTGAGTGGCATTGGTCCCAAAAATAGCACAGCGCTTGGGACCAATAGCAAGTCCTCACAGGAGGCAGCGAGGGGTAAGAATTCATCGTCACCCCACACTTCATCGAGACCTGCTTCATCCTCATCCGCTGCTGCTGGACAGGCCCAAAGATCACGTTCAGACAGCGCAAGCACAGGTCAAGGTCAGAACGCTCAGCCGTTATTGACACCACACCGCCTGCTGGTGTGCGAGAAGGTGGTGGATGTGGACAATGAGGACCTAGATGATTGTGTGCTGCTCAAGATTGAATCAAGATCAATAGGGACAGGGAAACCACCTGCTGCAAACCCTGACGACTCAGCCCTCGTTATCATAGATAGTGATGATGAAGATGTGGTGGAGTCTGCCAGTGGCAAGGATGCTGGTAAGTCAGAAGCTGGAAAATCTAAAGGAAGGAACAGCGAAAAACCTGACAGCAGTAAAAGCAGTGGGTCCAAAGCTCCTACATCCAGTGTCAGTGTGTCAAAATCAGCGCCAACCTCGACCATCACCTCAGATGATGGCTTAACCTTAGATCTGCAGGTAGAGGCCGAAGAGGAAAGTTGGAGTGGGGCGGCGAATGATGATGATGGAGATGAAGTAGAAGCTCCGCAACGTGTCTTGTACGGTAGATTGCGGCCTAGTGGAGAAAACGATGACAGAGAGAACAAGAAGGGAGAGGAGAGAACAGAGGAGGCACAGTATGAAATACGCATGGAAATGGAAGAAAGTTCTGTAGAAGTCGAGAGTAATCCCTCTCAGGAAATTAGAAATAATAACTCCAATTCTGAAAGCTGCTTACAAGATCAGAGTGTTTTAAGTTCCTCCAACTCCCAAGCCCCAACTGTAACAGGCTCATCCTCTCAGGTGCCTGTCCGAATGGTACCTCAAATTCAGGCGGTTCACTGTGTTGTGTCTGACGATACTGTGGTGGCTTTGAACTCAAGCAACATCCTTGTGCCTCGCTCACTTACTCACATGGCAGCAGCAAATCCACAAAACCAGCCACCATTAGCAGTAAGAACACCTGGAAACTTCCAGCCCTCCAAAACCTTGAGTTCCCAGCCCCCAGTGAATGTCATCAGTGGTCACCCATCTGGTCTGGTCAGAGCACCCTACATGTACACAGAGGTTCAGGTGGGTGGTCAGAATTTTATGCCTGCCATCACATCTAAGCAAGCGCCAGCACCATGTCCCAATGCGGTAGTGCTTCCAAGCACTGGCCAGCCCATGCTAATGTGCCAAAATCTGACCACTCAGAGTGGCCTGGTGCAACCAACTCCACCTGTGTTGGTCCCTCATGGTGGCCAGAGAGCTATATTGAACCAGAATCTCCATCCCGTACCCCAACCATTATATTGCGCCACAGGATCAGGAGCAACAGGCCAACCCCACCAGCCCACAATGACTGGTATACGTCAGCAGGTATTGCCAGCGTCAAGTTTACTGCAGTCAATCTCCAGGCAGCCAGTACCTGCTGGTTCTGGATCCAATTGTGTACCTGTTGAACAATTGACAAGGACACCGATAAGTCTTCGACCTCATACGACAAGTCCGCGCCCACAGCAACCTCTCTACCACATAAATCTCGAAAACCAGTGGACACAAAATCTGCCAGCCCCACAACCATTGGCTGAGATGTCGGTCAGTGAAGGTGAGCAATTGCAAGTACCCAGCTCTTGTGAACAGCCCTATGCTCTGGTCAGTATGTTGCAAGAGCCTTCCTCCCACGTCAGGTCTGTGCAACAGCCCCAAAACTTTCACCCAAGGCCGTCGTTACAGCTGCATGGGGAAAACGAGCCCAGCTCAACATCAGCTTTTGAGAGGACTAGTTCAGATCCCCCACAGATAGATGGTCAGGCCCAGCCCAACACAGGAGTTTATCCTGTGAGGCTTATTCAGGCAAACACAGGAGTCATACCAAGAGGGGATTCCCTCTCACAGCAAGAGGAGGTGGAAAGTGCTCCAAGTGGGCAATACCCCACAAAGACTGATTATGTCCATGCTTTAACAAACATCTTCCATTCTGTGAGCAAAGACAAAAATGAGAATGGTGGTGCAGCATCAGAACCTCAGGCCAGTCTTGCAGGTGACACAAGTGATAAAAGCCGTTTTGTGCCCGACACTGGCAGAGAAGCCAGCTCGGAGAAAGTTGTTGTGCAAAATGAAAAATTGATCGCTGGAGGTAGGAAAGTCATAGTTCATGAAAAAGTTGTAAGTTCCGTGGCAGACAGCCTGTCAGTGGCCACCGGTGAGAGCGTAGTGAGATCCTCCGGCAGACTGGTGGACAAGGCAAGTAGTTCTCACACATCTTCACCAACTGACAAGACACTGTCGACTGAGATTCGTGCGAAAGGTGACTCGGGCAAAAGTCAGTCTGGTAAAGAAATGGCAGGTAATGTACCAGCGAAAGGAGCAATGGTGCCTGTTAAATTCTCAAGTGCACCTGAGAAAGCAGCACCAGTACCTGGAAAATCAGCAACAGCATCTGTTAAGCCCCCAAGTACCTCTGCTGATCAGGTGTCTGGTGGTGCTGAAAAATCCAATGAAACAAAGAAACCTGCCAGATGCCACGAATGCTCCATCACATGTTGTGACAGATTTGAGCTGGTGATCCACGTCATTATGGATCACAGACTTTCATATTCAGTGACACAGACTGATTACATCAAGTGCCCATTTTGTCAAAATCTTTACCGGCGCAAGTCTGGCATGAGAAATCATCTGAGGAAATCTCTGTGCAGAAATGCCATCTTTGACAAGTATATTAACACAGGCAAGAACGTTGGGAAAAATTTGATGGAGGGCTTGTCAGATGGGGGTAGTAAGAGTGTGCAAGCTACTTCGACTACTACTACCACTACTACAGCACAAAATGCAAGAAAGGAAGCCGAAGAGGAATGTGGGGTAGATGTAACAAGCATTTCAGGTGAGGACGGCATTGCCAGAGCAGAATCTGCCCCTGTTAATGTAATGGGACCTGCTGATGAAGAAGAATCTGAATTCACAATAAAGATAGAAACAGCAGAGGAGGAAGAGGAGGCGGCATTAGAATATGAACAGAGCAATAATGAACTGCAAGTGACCACAGGCAAGCCTGATGGTCAAGATGGGTCGGTGAAGGCAGGTCATAGCCAGAGCAGCTTGGCCCAGGAGGCGAGTGTCAGCAGCCATGCTGTGTCCACCACAGTTCTGAGCACCAACACACAAGGGGTTGATAGCTGTACTAGAACAATGAACACACAGTCAAGGATACAGTCAAAGACAGCTAGCAGCCAGACAGATCATACAAAGACCACTAGCAGCAATGAGGCAGGTTGTGCCCAGAGAGCTTACAGCAACGAGGCAGGTCGTACAGGGATAGTTAGCAGCAATGAGGCAGGTTGTACAGAAAAAGCAAGCAGCAATGAGGCAAGTCATACGGAGACAGACGTCGAGTATCCTGCCTCCGAGCATGGCTCGGGGAGGAGGAAGGCTGCGGTAGAAAAGCCTTCAGGTGACGTAGGTCGTTGCTTTCATTGCGAGGTGGTTTTTCTGCGTGAAGAGGATGCCATTCATCACAAGTGTCTGGCAGACATTCCTAGCCATGGAGAAGTTTCCAGCAGCGTCACGGAGAGAGAGGTTGTTTTGTTCGGCAACCACTCTGGGATAGAATGTGTCAAGTGTAATGTTTGCCATAAATGGTTTGAAAGCTACCACCAGCTCAAAATACATCAGCGTCAGGTAGAAAGCTGCAGGACTGCGGTGGCCTCAAAGCTCAATCCTCATCATCTCCAGGACTCTGCTAGCAGCAGCCAGGCAGGCCCCAGTGAAACAACAGTGAGAAGCGGGAATAATCGAGCTGCTGTCTTTTGTCAGCCTTGTGGGAGGAAGTTTGCAAGTGATGCCATGTTGGGACATCACTTACGGACTAGTGTTGTGTGCAGAAGTAGAAAAAAAGCTCTTGTTGTGAAAAAGGGGGACATTTTGGCAGACAGTGTGTGTACAGAGGTTCTTTCTTCTTTTGGTGTTACAGCTGTAGGTGCCTCTAAAGTGGAAAGTAAACCTGAGGCGTCCTTCCATCTTAGGGAGAAAGAAGTAGAGGAGGACTCAGAGGAGGGCATTGAGGATTCTGATCAGGTAGCCGAGGGCAATTGGAAAAGGAGCAGCACAGTATGTTGCGAGGAATTCCGAGATGACAAGTCTATGCAGCTGCATAAAAAGAAAAGTCTGGGTTGCCAGGAAGGCTTGCAGCAGAAAGACATTGCAGAAGACCATGTGGAAGAAACCCCCGACTGTGCGATATGTACAGGCTGCCAGAAACGCTTCAGCGATGACCAAACCCTGGCATCTCATCTGGCAAGCTCAGAGACCTGCTTAGATGCTTTTGATCAAAGTGCCACCAAGTACCCTTGCCAAAAGTGTGGAAAAGTTATGAACAGCGATAAGGCTCTTGCCAAACATTTGCAAACAAGCAGAGGTTGTTGGCTGAAAGCCACAGGTGATACCACGCAAAGTAGAGTCTCAGCAAATTCATCTACAATGGTAGGTGTTGTACCGGCTGTTTCACAGTCCAAATTAATGACAAGTGTACCAAAGGTTTCTCAAGCTCCAAATGTCCACCACAAGTTGCAGAGGACAAGTGTGTCTCAACCTTTGCCCACAAGTAGCCCTATGCCCTTGCAAACTTCAAGTGGCTCTCCACCTTTACCAATTACAGGAATATCAGAGCCGCTGCAATCTCCAAGTATTTCCCTACCTTTGGCAACGACAAGTATCCCACAGCCTTTGCAAACTTCAACTATCATTGAAAACGTACCCACATCCAATGTCCAAAAGCCTTTGTCTGTGGCCAAAAACCTGAAGCCTTCAGCAACTCTGCCTGCTGCTGTGCCACAAACTTCAAGTGCTTCAGTGCTATTTCCCATTGTGTCTTCTATTTTAGGACATCAACCTCAAGTAGAAGTTGACGACAGTGATATCTCTTCTGATGAAAGTAGCAAAGACTCGGATGTGAGTGATTCCTCCAGCTCAGGAGACGTGCGCGTTGAGTACAGATGTGTACAATGTGGCTCTTTGTTTTCCCAAAAGGCTGCCCTAAAGAAACATCTTTCAGAGAACAATGCATGTAGCAAGGTAGATGCTGCCCAGGGCAGACAGAAAAAATTGCGGTGCAAAGCCTGTGGCAGAAAGTTCCGTGACCTGACAAGTCTTCAAGCTCATTTGCTTCAGCAGCGGGTGTGTTTCTGGGAAATGACAAAGGGAATTTGGCGTCCCGGATCTGCTGCGCATGAGCCGACATGTGTCATGTGCAGTAAGAAATGTCAGTCTCGCAAAGAGCTGCGGAAACATTGCTTCAAGGACATGACCTGCAGGCTGAGGTACGTGGCCCGGGTACTCGAGGATTTCAAGCTGGTCTCCACAACTAGCCCTAGAGTGGACTCTGTACAAGTGACCTCCTCATCCAGTGCCAGCAAAGACGTTGATCCTGATGTCTGCAGAGCTGGAGTAGCGGATACTTCAGCAGAAACCTTGACCCCGCGTGTTTCCTTGTCTGATGTACAGGATGAGGGTGAGGAAAATGATACAGAACTCGAGTCCGCGGCTAATGTGTCTACGTCAAATGTAGATCCTGAGTCTGTGTGGGACTGTGGCCAATGCAAGGAGAAGTTTGTTTCCAAAGAGGATTTTACCAAACACGTCAAAGGCACATTGCGATGTCAGATGTTTTATGAAGCTTTAAAAGCCCAAAATCCATCAGAGTTTTCCTATTGTATCACTTGCAAGAGGTCCTTCGGGACTTCCAGTATATACAGGTCTCACAAATGTGAAGATTATAAATTAAGATGTGTGTCTTGTGATGGAGCGTTCAAATCCCGCCAGTCATTAAGTGTCCATGAACGGCTTTCTCACAAGTGCAGGAAGCTGCGTGATGGGGCATCTCGGGGCAGTGAATTATCCCAGAAGTCTTCCACCCCTGAGCAAATTGTCAAGGACAAGGGAAAAGCTGAATTGTATCCTGGAAAGCCAAAGTCCTATCCCTGTGCTGTGTGTCCTCAAAAGTTTTCAATTTTCCGTCTGCTCCTGGAACACAGCCAAACGCATGTGGAGGTGGGCAGTTACCAGTGCAGCAGATGCTCCAAGAGTTTTGAGCACTACAACCGGCTGGTTTCTCACATGGCCTTCCATGAGCGTATGGACAAGGAACGTGCTGCAAACACTGACAATGCTGAGATCACTTCTTCCTCAGGTTCACAGGAGGATCAGGCAAAAGTAGGAGAAGAAAGCAAGGAGTCGGGTGATACTGAGCTTCATAAATGTTACATCTGTGAGAAAGTTTTCTCACAGTTTGAGAGCTTCACACAGCATATTTTTAGTCATGCTCAGTCTTCCCACTTCAGCTGCTCAGTTTGTTTCCAGACTTACACAACCAATTCTGAGCTGGAGGCACACATCCGTGAGAAACATGAGAAATCCAGAACCAGGCTCAAAAGCACTCGGCCAGCTACCCCCAACAGCACAGACACTCGTTCGCAGATGCGAGTGCTGTTGAGAATTCGTGACCCTGCAAGTTCGGATGACAATTCTTATACCTGTGCATGCAGCGTGTGTGGTCTGAAATTTGTCAGTGAAAGAGACAGGCGTAAGCACCTGGCTGTGAGCTCTCGCTGCCGAGTGCCAAGGGAAAAATCTACTCGTGATAGAAAATCCTCTAACAGCTGTTCCTTGTGTCAGCAGCCGTTTAATGATTCATCAAGTCTTCAAGCTCATGTCATGCAAATGCATGGGCAAAAAGAGATGACAGAAGTCACTTCCGAACCTAAAACTTCCAAGAATTTAGGTCGGTCCTCTTACAAATGTTCTTTTTGCCACAAGTACTACCCCACTCTTCAGAGACTCCATTCACATAAAAAGTTGATGCACGACAAAAGAAAGGCAAAGACAACAAAAAAAACGCTGGACACTGCTGATGACTCAAAAGGCTACAAATGTGTGTATTGCTCACTCGTCTTTGATTCTATCAAGAAAAAGCATGAGCACATCGCAAGCTCTGACACATGTCGTGCCATCATGAAGTACATTCTGGACAATGGGTTTTATCAAGCAGATACCACAGGTGGCAACCCCTGTCTGAACTACCAGCCCTCTGTGTGTGAATTCTGCACTGGTTGTTTTGAGGACAAAGTAGAACATATTCTAACCTCAAAGTGCCATGAAGGTTTCGAGGATGCGGTGACTCGCTACAGACAGGTAACCTCAGCCCCTTCACTGACCACATCCCAGCCAGACCAGAGGCCAGCCTTGTCAAATCTAGCGAGTGGAAAAGCCCAGCAGGACAAAGGAGAGGCCAAGGTCGGCGTTAAGGCTGATAACAAAGGAAATCCCAAAGGCAGGTGGATTTGTTTGTTGTGCGGAAAATCTCTGTCTCTGGTCTCATCGCACTTCAAGTTCCACCAGCGGGAAACTCTTCGAGAAGTATGTGCTCGAAAACCTGTACCTATGTTGGCCAAAACGGATGAAGTGTGCCCGTGGTGTCAGAAGGGGGCTGAAAGTAGAAAAAACCTGAGGTTGCACATCATGAAACATGTAGCAACGGACATAGTGGTGAGAAAGGATTCCGGGTCCAGGATAAAAAAATGTGAATACTGTATGAAAAAATTCAGTAGTATGGTCGCATTAAAATCACATATACGACAAAGGCATAAGAAAAAAGTGATGGCTCCGGACAAGCATGTTTCTCCTACTGCACAAGTAGGCCAGAAAAAGAAATTAAAGAAAGAACTGATGACAAAGGATGATAGTGCTACTTTCTCTGAATCATTCAAGTGTTCTCTTTGTGAGAAAAGATACTCTACCCAGAGAAAGCTTGTTCGCCATGAGAGAGATTCGCATAACATAAGACACCTTATAAGGAATCAACGCCGTGGTAAAGGGAACTCGCAACCTGTGAAAATTCGAAAGGACTCTCAAGCAAAGACAAAACTTAAAAAATATTCGCTAAAATTCCCTAGTACAGCCTACAGTTGTAAACAATGTCCCGCCAAGTTTAGAAAGCACACCGATTTTGAGATTCATCAGAGGACTGCCCATAAATCTACAAAGGTAGCTGAAGTGATGGTGCAGAGCAGGACAAGTGTGAAAAGTCACCAGGAGACTGCAAAGAAAAAAACAACTGTAGCAAGTATCCAAAAGACTGCAGAAAATAAACCAACTGTAGCAAGTATTCAAAAGACTGCAGAAAATAAACCAACCGTTGCAAGTAACCAAAAGACTGCAGAAAATAAAACAACTCTAGCAAGTAACCAAAAGACTGCAGAGAGACGTTTTATTGGAGAGTGTAGCATTTGCAGCAAGAAAATGTCATCTATGATAAGTTTCCGGTTCCATCTGAAGTGTGCTCATAGGACGAAAGAGTATGGCCAGCTTGAGGATCTCTTGAGGCCCCTGAGGTCAGAGGTAACATTGAAGGTACAAGGAGGACCAAAGCCAAATGTATCCACAGAGTCAAATTCAGCAATGAAACTAGATGCAGAACCAAAGCTAGATAAGGCAATAAAGCTGAAGAAAACTACAAAGCTGGATGCCAGGATCGAGGACTTGGATTCACAGTCAAAAAGATCTGGGGATTCACAGTCCAAAAGATCTGAGGATTTGCAGTCAGAAAATTCTGGGGATTTACAGTCCGAAAGTTCGGGCTCCGCACACGTGCCAGCCTCTTCGCCACATGTTGTCGTGAAAAGCCCTACCTCAAGACCATCAAAGACATCATTTGCCTTGTCTTCACTTGATGATGTTTTAAAACATGACATTCATTTGGGCCATCTGAAATTTATAAAATGCAAGATTTGTCATGTAAGTCTGGCTAACACAGCCAGCCTTCAGTACCATTTACAACATACACACAAGCTGCCGGAAGTGTTCACTTGTGGCTATTGCAGTATGATGTTCCCCAAGAAGGTTCAATGGTCACAACACGAGCGTGTCTGCCGTCAGTTCTGCTGTTGTAAACTCTGTAAAAAGCAACTGTCTAAGGTGTTTGGGCTGCTATGTCATATCAAACGTTGCCATGGGATTCACTCTGTGGAAGATTATGTGAGCAGAAAGACGGGAAAGCAGAAGGATCTAGTGCATTTGAGGGTTGACAATGGAGAAAGTGGATTGGTTATCCAGGACGTGGTCTCGGGCATCCAGCCACTTAGTCCTGGGACGTCCAGCGCGTGGAATCCAGAGAGACTTTGCCCGATCTGCCAGAAGTCTGTTGCCTATGGATTTAAATACACACAGCATTTGAAGTTACACATGAAGGCATGTTCGGTGATGCTCAGGGGTAGGGTTTGCCACCCAGAGAAAGGATCCACACAAACTAGGTACAAGGTCAAAGGTGATGAGATATGGCCCATGGCATCTGAAGGTAGGGCTGGTGCTGGTGAGGAGGACGGGAGATGCAGAAGGGAAGCGGTGACAGCTGCTGTTGCACAGAACCAAGAGCTGATCACTGAGGTGTCCACAACAAGTGGTATTGGTGGAGATGACACACAGGACGATGCTGAAGACATGGACACATTCTCATCTGATGGTACTTATTCTTATCCATTGTCGCAGGGCGAAGAGGAGCCACTGTGTAGGATGGACAAGTTGGAGGAGGAAGACAATATCTCAGACAGTGAGCCCTTCACTGTTCATGATGTACCGGATAAGGAAAAAGCGGGCAAGGTGGTTGTGAAGATAGAAAAGAAATCAATGCTGGACCAGGCTGAGAAGGTTGCCGACCTTTCTGTGGATGTCAATGAAGACTTTCACATTTCTCAAGTCATTGAGTCAGATGATAGTGACGGGGAAGATGAGGAGACTGAGGGCGGAAGTGAGGAGACCGAGGCTGGAGGTGAGGAGACTGAGGGCGGAAGTGAGGAGACCGAGGCTGGAGGTGAGGAGACCGAGGCTGGAGATGAGGAGACAGAGGCTGGAGATGAGGAGACCGAGGCTGGAGATGAGGAGACCGAGGTTGGAGATGAGGAGACCGAGGCTGGAGATGAGGAGACCGAGGTTGGAGGTGAGGAGACCGAGGTTGGAGGTGAGGAGACCGAGGCTGGAGGTGAGGAGACCGAGGCTGGAGGTGAGGAGACCGAGGCTGGAAATGAGGAGACCGAGGTTGGAGGTGAGGAGACCGAGGTTGGAGGTGAGGAGACCGAGGTTGGAGGTGAGGAGACCGAGGCTGGAGGTGAGGAGACTAAGGCTGGAGATGAGGAGACCGAGGCTGAGGCTGAAGACACAGCTTGGGATATGCCTAATGAAGCTGGGGAAAAAGTTGTTCACGACAGTTTGGGGGTTGATGGTGATGCTGCTGTTATGAATTCGGATAGCACAAGTGAGGTGGCTGAGGATTACGCAGCCTCCCAGGAGTCTTCTGAGGTGGAGGTCTCACAAGGAGATGAAGAGCCAGGGAGCTCAAGCCAAGCTGAAGGAATGTCAACAGAAGCTGAAGAGACAGATATGACAATGATGGACCTTGGAGAAGGTGGCAGTGAGATGGAGACGGCAAAGACAGGTGTCAAAGATGATCCAAGTGAGACTGAAGCGGCAAATGAGGATGTTGAAAATGATCCAAGCGAGACTGAGGCGGCAAATGAGGATGTTGAAAATGATCTAAGCAAGACTGAGGCGGCAAATGAGGATGTTGAAAATGACCCAAGTGAGACTGGGACAGCGACAGCGGGTGCTGAGGATGAGAAAGGGACAAAGATAACGACTACAGACATGGAAGATGATGTGAGTGAGACCGGAATGGCAGCTATGGGTTTTGAAGGGGATAGTAGTGAAGCGGAGAGCACAACTAGGGATGTTGACAATGAACAGAGTGAGACACCGACAACTAAGGAGGTTGAACTTGATGTGAGTGAGACAGAAACGGCAAGTGGGAACGTTGACGATGATGTAAGTGAAAGAGATACAACTCAGAAAGTTGAAGATGATGCGAGTGAGGGAGAGACAACTCAGAAAGTTGAAGACGATGCGAATGAGGGGAAAGAGTCTGACAAACCTGTGGAGTACGACGGCCTGGAAGATGACCTTGTGGAGGTCACCAGTGACACGTCAGACTGGCAGGACAGCGAGGTGGAGACACCATGGAGGGATGTGAAGCCGGAAATTAGTGGATCTGCTGAGATTGATTCTGTGCATGCAGTCAAGCCCCTCAAACGACCTGTGTCGGACCCTGATGTTGGGGAGGGCCCGGGTGAGAGCAAGAAAAGATGTGTGCGTGCCACGAGCTCTAGTAAAGTTGTCACTTCCACCACAGCCTCTTCATTTGATAGACAGGTGAAACTGGAACCACTGCCTGATCCGGAGCCTCAGAAACAACAACGCAATGTGTTCAGTATGTTTGAGGCAGAGGGGGTGATCTCTATCGATTCAGACTTTCTTGAGGATGATGATATTACATTTGTGAGGTTTGAGAAGGCTCCAGTCTCCAACGAAATGAGTGGTCAAGGCAATTCTCAGGGATCCTCTCGGTTGCCCCCGGACCAAGATCGGGGGGGTCACGTGACTCACAGTAGAGGCGCTTCGGCTGGTGTGGAGAAGGCTGCCAAGAGGACGAATGTCTTTGACATGATGAGTCTCTGAGCTTGACCCTTTCTCTGCTCTAGTTCTTACCAAATTCGGTTGGTCAAGATAACAGAAAAGTGTCTGCTTTTTGGACAGCCCTTTTTACATTTTTAAATTTTTTTTTACCTGTAATGAAATTTCCTGTAAACAGCCGGCGACCTGAACCTTAGTACATGTAGATTGTAATTAAAGTAATTGTCTCCACTTTTTTCCTAGATACCCTGGTGTACATATATATATATATAATATAATGTGTTCATGTGAAGAATTGATTACCGGCGCGGTGGTGTAATGGTTAGGCGCTTCGCCTATCACGCAGATGACGTGAGTTCGAGGCCCGCGTGGGGCA
>JAUKPP010249904.1:0-12798 GCA_032273245.1 Phyllaplysia taylori
GTAAATGGCTACAAGTTAATTGCAAGACGATAAGGGGCCATTATATTCACCCAACACGACAGTGCTACATGTATTATACTCCTAACGTAGTAACATGTTATAGCAGCGCTCGTGTTAGTAAAATAGTAGGTCAGCTTTAACGCGCTCTCCTTCGTTCCACGCAAACCGCGCCGCGGACCGTAGCTTTGGTAGAGCCCGTGTCATCTTGGCGAAGCTAATAAGTCTTGGCACCTGGCTACACATTAGATAAAAATGCATCGTGTGAGTGAAGGCAATATTCCGGCACAATAATAACCTAGTTCAGTCCCATGATCGGTATTTATACGAGAAAAATCTAGGGTTATATTTACTAAGGTGCCTTTAGGCAGCAGACCTGTCCCCTTGTTCGGGAAATCCCGCTGTTTTCTCGTCTTTAAAAAAAACAGAGTCTGGGACAGCTCTATTATTACACAATGAATTACATAAAAGTTATTGGCCGAAGCTAAACTGCGAAGTTGGAACGGGACCAACGGTTACTTTTATCATCCAATCAACAAGCTCAACTTGATTACTCTTTACAGTAGAAAGATCAAGAACAGTTGTCCTTTCCTTTCTAGAAACCGGAAGCTGCATGAGGTGAAGGATAAACACATTATCTTCTTTACTCAACACCTGGGGAAAGGTCAAGTCACCACAGAGGGATCAGTTTTGACATCGCTGCCAGTTTTTGTTTGGAAGGTTTATAGAAAGATCCAACAAGTTTTTAAACAAAATGCCCAGGAGAGGACGATCAGGAGGAATGAGCAGGTATTACTCTTTATTTGTTATAAATTCTTGTAAAAGTTGTAGTAGTCAAGCAGGAGGTTCATATATATAGTCCACCACAACAATCGACATGACAAGTTATTGTGAATTGTGAAATAGTGGAAGTATACACTCATACTCATACAGTACAGTCCCTGACCTGACCATTCAATCAGATCATCATTCAATTCCAATGCAACCATAATAACTACTAGATCTAGATCTGGTACTAGACATTTTATAGATTTATATCCTTGTTGAATGATACTGACTGTGTGTGACTGGCAATTTTGTAATGTAATTTAGTAGGTAGGCCTATCTTTTGTGCTGCAATTTTCGCCCACTGCCAAATCTGGCCCACCTAATGGGAACCTAGTGTTACACTGTGTATTCAGTGCATTCTTAGGTGGTCGAAAACTGGGACAACCTAGATCTAGATCTAGATAATGAATCTTACTTCCTCTGGTTTTTGGGCCAGGCAGTGGGCCTTCCTAGGTTTGTTGAGTAAGACGTAAGATGGTTTGCAATCAAACATGTGAGCAACCTGAGCTGAGGTGATTGAGAAATAGAAACAGACTAAACAAATTATTATAGGCCCTATCTCCCCACCGCCATCAGTGCTCCAATTTCTGACCAGTGCCCCTTTCTCGCCAACCTGTACTTAGGAATTTAATGTTGAACCATTTATTCACATGTGTGTTCTTAGGTGGACGAAACCTGGAGCAACTAAGATCAATTTTGTTTCTGTGATGATTTTGAATTTTCATTTGAATAGAAATTGCATCATGCGTCTTACCAAGCAAAGTTTAACCAACTAGATAAGGGTAGAAGAAGAAAAAATGTGATGTTCATGATCAAAGTCCAACTTTGGGCACTTCTTAAGAATATAGGGGTTTTGGAAGAATTCCTTTGTTTTCACTGAGTTATTATAGAACTTAGAAACAGCTATCATTCTCATTCTGAACAATTGACTTCCATATACATATATTAATTGTGTTTGTTAACTGTCTTTTTGTATTTTGTTGTATGTTCATAAAAATGTTTAGTTTATAAATTTTCACAAAATCCAAATGCCACCTAATCTATTGAATAATTTTTATGGCTCATCCAGAAGATAAAGTAAGATATTTTTCTTTGACTTTGTGTTCTGGCAGGCCGGCCCCTGCGATGGCCAGACCAGCTCCTCCTCCACCTAGACCTGCTCCTCTCCCTGCACAAGCCCCACCCAGTGCAGCCGCACCGATGGCGGCACAACCCAGACAGCCGGGACTCTTTGCCCAGATGGCCACCACCGCAGCAGGAGTTGCTGTTGGTTCTGCAGTGGTGAGTGCTCTTTGATGAGGAGAGGAAGACTGAGGACTCTGTGATGTAGAATGATGCAGTTTTAGTTAAGTCTCTGTTAATCTGATTATTTTGAGCGATTTGCTGTTTTTTACAACCCTGATGATGTCAACTTATCCATAGTCGACTGTATTTTTTTATTTTTATTGAGAACTTGCTATAATTTGGGTGTGCAGTAGTAATGGCTGATTTAAAAATGTGTAAGGAAAAGACAGAACAATCTGTGAGTTGAGATACAAAACAAGGTACACTGGTACACCCATTAATTTAGCTAATCTAAAAAAAATTTAATTTTCTTGAACCATTGATTAACCTGAGAAAGTAGATAAAGGATGATCCTCTGCTAAATGAGGCTTGAATAAAAGACTTCTATTTGCATTGCTCACTGAGGAAAAACATAGAAAATGGTTTGTTGCGTAGCAGGTTTTTCATGAAGAACTTGAATTTCTCCTTTTATCTTGTGCAGTTGTCTCCAGTTGTCCTAAAAAAAAAAGCAATGCTCGTACTCGTAAGCATACATGAATCAGATCAATATTGTTAAATTATAATTGTAAAAATAATCCATAATATGATAAAAGCACATATTTGAGCAGAGTGTGCTTTAGTATGGCGTATGTTTGTGGTTTAACCTCAGACTACGGTACCACCAACTGATTTGCACACCATTACCAACATCTCCATATTTTTGTCCCAGGGTCACACAATTGGTCACGCCATGACCTCTGGGGGTTCTGCACCAGCTGCTGAAGCCGCTGCCCCTGCTGCCGCCCCCGCTGCCCCAGCCCCCATTGCCCCCGCAGCCCCAGTAGGCCAGCACAACTACGACCCCAATAACAACCCATGCCAGCAACACCTGCAGCAGTTCCTGGAGTGCACACAGACTCAGGCAGATATCAGCCTCTGTGCTGGATTCAATGAGGCCCTCAAGGAGTGCAAGCTGCGATTTGGTACGTGTACTATAAAGAGTTAACCTCCATGGCTTAAAAAACCCCAGAGCCAGATATTATTACTAAATACTGACTAAATTCAAAGAGAACAGAAACACTAAACCATCAAGTTTGATGGAAATTGTTAGGTACATTGCATAATGATACCTAAGACAGAACAATGGGACAAAAATTATGACTTTATTTATCCTTCATGTTGGGAAATTTGGAGCACAATGACATGTGTGGTACATGTATACATCAGATAAAGTGAACAATGCAAAAATCGGGAGAAAAATATGTAAACACATCATAATCCATGACACATCACATTGATTCATCCATTCCGATGGTGGCAGCACAAAGCATTGCTTGACATTCCTTATGAACCAGAGTTAACTAACCACCGGGCCCCCAAAACCTGACATTTGTGACATTGGGTCATTGTGTCATACATAGAAAATGTCTTCATGAGTTTGTCTACTTTTCATCATGTGAGTGGCAAATATCTTAGGCTACTCGTTGGCTCATTAAGATTGCCAGATAACTCTTCACTGGAAAAGCTGTGTGTGGCATCCAACTATTGTCATAAGTGTTAAAGTTAAAGTGCCATCTTATAAGACTCGTGTCTTGACATGGGGTCGTACTATTGCACAGTAGAACTCGGATGTAATGAAACTTCGGCTGTAACCAGAGAGGATAATTGTCTCCGACTTTGTCTTTGGTAAAACACCGCAGATTTAACAAGGACGCTGAGCCCACCCTGACGGTCTTGTATCCTTGTTTCACTGTATTTCTTGTCTTGGCATTATATTGTTGTGGCTGTTTTCAGGGCATCTATTAAAACTGTTGGATAAGTCTCTGCTAAGGGCGTTAGGTAAGGCGTTTAAGCTGCTACATGTATTTTAAGGACTCTTGTGTAGCATGATCCTGTTGAAACATTTACATATAATATTCTAACTCTTCTTGTCTTATTTTTTCTTCCACCAGGCCTTCAATGATGAGTGAGGATATATCTCAAAATGGTGATTGCAACATAGCATCTGGTGCTGGATCTCAAGACAGAGCACATGAATATGAATGATATGAGTTAATGAAGACAGATTAGTCGTGAATGCTGAAAGGAGGTGTAGGTGACAAGTATCAGCAATGATATGTATTTGGCCCAGGGTCATGTTAAATTATGTTGTACTTTATTAGAATGTGATACTTTCTGATCGTATGTCGATTGCAATACTGGTAGGAATCATGTTATTCAAGAGTGTGCTCCTGTGAAGAGTGAGTAAACAGTCAGTCATTGAACAGAGATTTATCGACTGTTAATAAAGCCGGTGGACAAAGAAAAAAGCGTGATTTTGGCCTTTTTTTTTTCCTTGTTAGAAATACAATCTGGGATTTCTATTGATAGTTTGTAGGATTATCTATCTATTTCACTCAAGAAAGTTTAATTTGAAATGTACCATAAAAGTTTTAATAAAAGTACATAGTAATAGTGGGATGGTTTTGTTTCACAAAAGTGAATAAGTTCCGATCAACATCTGGTGAAGTGGATTCATGCCCTTGTGATGTTGATACATTTTCTGTCAAGACATCAAGAAATAAAAGGGTCTAAATTTATTCATTAATTTTATTATTGTTATTTTTTTTTCCCTTGCATTGTGAATTGGTCTATATGTTTGTGACCCTGTCAGTGTCAGGGCCAATCAGGGCTGAGGAGAGAGACAGTCCCAGCGGAAAAAAAGAGATATACAGGGTGTTTTTTTTATATTGATTGATTCTAAACTTGAATAACTTAAAGACAGTACATGATAGAAACATTCTGTTTTCTAACGATTAATTCTCATCCATTTAATTTTTCTCTGGTACCAAAATCAACCGATTTCATAAACACACTGTGTGACAGCGCCAGTTTGCGTGGACAGGCTCCGATTTTTAGCGCGCAGAAATGACGCTAATCTGCCATTTATCATGCGCGTCATGCGTTTACAAAAGGGATCGCGGGCTTGCACTTCTGAGAAAATTCCACTTAAGCACAGCAAGAAAAGTAAAGACCAAAACTCTATCTGAACTTGGTATAAAAATTTGGTAGAGATGGGTACTGTGAATGGCTATAACAACGAAGATAGCAAGAAGTGAACATGCAATTTGCTTCGTGGCCGATCAATTGAAAAGGATGACTTTAATTTGATACTCCCAGAAACATCCACCTCTTTCTTACTTCAAAGAATAAACTCAATTTTTTTTTCTTATAGCATGAAGCCAGAGCTTGTTAGACACTGTTCCTTTTCGGTAGACAGTTTTAATAATCTTTTAATTGCCTTACGATGGTTCCTAGTAGTCCTTCTCTTTGGTATGCAGTGCGCTATTTTGACGCCATTACCTTAAAAGGGCCATGTTCCGCTAACTCCTTTTAAAATGCCCTCTCTATGAACAGAATCTTCGTGAGTATCCCAGAAAAAACTTAAATGGACAGTGAATGATGTACAAAAAAACCGTTTACTTTTATCTTTTACCTTTTTTGAGTTATTCAAGTTTAGAATTGATCAATATAAAAAAAACACTCTGTATTACGGGGTCGCATGCCAACTATCGTAATTAGATTCTTATATTCCAAAGCACTGGCAAGGGGCGCATATCCTGTGAAAATCTCAGTCCAGCGATTTATAAGAAAACAGACAAGTGTTCAAATTCTATACATTCGTATCTTGAGTTTGGAAAAATCAAGATACGATAGTTGGCATACCATCCCGCGATATATACTCGATAAAGTGAAATGCCTGTGTGGTCCTCAAACTCATAACCTATGTTTGGAAGGTGAAGTACCTAACCATTACACCACAGATGCCGTTTCCTGTTGGGTTTTTTTCAGCGCTATAGCAGCGGTTGAAAAGTTAGAAGAGTTTGTCCACCAAGGCAAAATTGAAAATTAATTCCTATCCAAAACTGAAGTCAAATTTTCATCCTGTGATAAAATTAGTTTTCTTCACACTGATGAGTACAGAGTATTTTTACCAGCGCTGTGGGGTAATGCTTAGGCTCTTCACCTCGCATGGGAGACCCCGTTTCGATCCCAAGCGCGGACGATATGTTTTTTTTCTGCTATGATTTTTCCCTCTCATTCCGGGTTGGCCCTGCCCTGACAGGCAGGGTCGAAGTAGCCCGTCTATTAAATGAGCTTGCAGTGTTGCAGGGGACATAAAACGTAAAATTCAGAGTTCTCGCCATGTAAATGGCCTTGCAGTATTGCATGGGGGCGTTTAACCAACACAAGCCAAAAGAATTTTGAGCATGTGATTGTGATGCTGCTGTGAGTTGGTAAACCGTACATAATGTTATATGAGAGGGGAACCTCTCTCTCTATAAATATATACGCATGAGAGTAAATTACTCCTACCAAGAGCAATGTGTTGTTAGACAGCAACAACATCAACCTCATTGAGGCCAAAAGGTGTTAAATCTGGATAAACAAGCCTATACATTTCAATAATCAGCATCATTCTATTTGAAATTAATTCAGTCACTGGTGTTGTCTGATGTAATGTTCTTCTATCGTGCTGAAGAAGGCCAGTTCTAAGCTCACATAAGGGGAAGTTTTTCAATCGCATATATTTCCATCTCTCTGCTGGGATGTAGGCTAGTATCGGTCTGAGTCTCAACCTAGGTTGATCCAGACAGGCAGGGTTGAAGTAGCTCACCTCTCAACAGTGTTGCAAGAGATGGAAAAAAAAACCCAAACTAATACACTCAGTTTATTCCCCTATTTGGTCTTTCTGATAGGAAAACCCAGGTTCTATTTGATTGAGGGTTAGACTGCTGCCTGAATGCAGTGTAACAGAGTGTAGTGTGCACAGTGAGAGACAGCTGAGCATGGTGCACAAAACATGTTGGGACATGGACACATTTTATGCGTCATGTGCAGCTGATTTTTCACTATACACACTATGCTTGTACTGCATTGAGATTGTAGGTTGCCAAAAAAAAAAAGGAAAGACCCTTGATTTCCTAACGGAAGTGCACTATTTTCATTGTACTAGTACCATCAAAAGTATAAAGTGGTAGGCTATAAAGAAGAGTTAAATGACAAGTTGGAACAACAAATAAGTCTCTCTCAGTATTTATTTCAGCTTTTGCCATTCATTTCATAAAACCAGATCATGTTTACAGAAGACAACAATAACAGATAGGAAAAGGACAAGCTACTACATGTAACATGAAATGAATCATTATTTACATGACACATGCATTATAATGTTAAAATGTACAGGATAAAATAAATTCAAGACAAGTCAGTTTCACACTTATCATCCATCAAAATAGGGAATCAAAGAATGAGAATAGTACTCAGAGCAGGATTGGATATAACATAAGTAATCTTGAAGGCATGGTTTGTTTTGATTTCAATAGAATAAGATGACAACACTGTAGGGTCATTTCTGTGACAGAAAGAAGATCAGAGAAAGTAACATTTAGGAGGAGGAAGTGGAAGGAGCAGACTGACAGAACATCTGCCTAAAACTCTCATACAGTACGTCCACACAACTATATGCCCAAAAATGATATAAAAGTATGTTTGAAAAAAAAATCAAAATTGCAAACATGGTAATTAGGGACATGTAATGAATTGCAAAGTGTGTAAAATTTCAGTTATGCAAAATGACGCATATTTGTTTAAACACGAAAATAAAAAACTATCCAAAATAATATTAAAGCAGCTCTATACACTTAGCAATGTCTTTCTGGATACTCAATTACGTGTATACATAATGCTGGTGATTTTTCTTCAAAATAAACCATAGTATGTAGAGGTCTACCAGTAAATGTAGAAAGATTTACCTCAAGAATAGTGTTTGTGTAGAAACAACACTGCAACAAATTTCTGTACAATTGTGCACATTACCAAGTAGAACACAATTATGTAGGCTTTACTTTGACTGATTGAAAAAACATGAAGAGATTTTGCACATTTGTCTAACTTCATTGAAACCGCTACGCTCCTCATATGACCACTAAAAAAAAAAAAAAAGCTAAAAACAAATTTTCAGTGCTTCTATTGAAATATGAGGACTTCTTTGGATTTTTGGACCCAGTTTCTGTTTTTCATACCTAAAAATGGATGATCGCTTGGGCATATTATGTTGTGTGGCTGGCACAAATATATTGCTATGACAAGGACATGATCATAAAAAAAATGTCTTTTGTGATTTTGGAGATACATGTAAATGATATGAGTAACTTGTGTGCAGTAATGAAAAGAATGAGTGCTGCTGGACAAAATGCTAAAAAGTTATCTGTACACTTATGGCCATCGTTGTGTTGTCTACAAGGTACACGTAGTGAAACAGAGAAAGGCCCCGAATGAACTTGATTAGATGGGCCATCAGTCAGGGCAGCTTAATGAAAAAAAAAAATTCAATTTGACTTGATATAGATTATCAATATATGTCTTGCATTTTGTCTGAACAAGTCTTAAGTCCCAGATCCTAAAGCAGAGAGAAAAGGCCCTTCAAAATCAAATGGGGTGCTCAGAGGTGATATTTTTTTAATTGCAGTATCTGAAACTGTTTTCAGATCTGAATGTTTTGATTACAGAGATATGGCTAAGCTTGGTCACCTTGTGTGCAGTAAAATCTACACACGTTTGCTAAAGAACAGTTGCCAAAGAACACATTGTCCAACTAACATCATGTAGCTTAAAGCCGTTTTCCTCCCCTTTTCAATACTTGCTTGGGTGTGTGGTTGGGCAAATTTAAACAACCACAGCGCCTAATTAAAGTAGAAGGATAATTTTTTCCCTATTTG
This sequence comes from Phyllaplysia taylori, assembly GCA_032273245.1. Taxonomy (NCBI): domain Eukaryota; kingdom Metazoa; phylum Mollusca; class Gastropoda; order Aplysiida; family Aplysiidae; genus Phyllaplysia; species Phyllaplysia taylori. Next base: position 8,850 of record JAUKPP010249904.1, read on the forward strand.
AAAGGGAAACAAACAGGCCTTCGGGTGATAGCAATATCGCTACATGGACAAAATGTAACACATGACTCATTGGGACTGGTTGCACAACATAATATACTATTGCGATTTGAACATGAAGGCTGTCTTTCTAATTTAGAGGTGAACAAGAATATTGTTGGTGTAAATGTAATTCTCTGTTCATTGTGGACTTGCATTTTTAGAGATTTACATCAACAATGTCTAACAGTAGAGTGACTGCAAAATTTTAAAAGTGTCATCAAGCTGCCTTTCAGAGAAACAAAAATCAAATAATCATTATCAGAAACACACTCCACGGTGAGGAAATAAAGGAATAGGATACAATTTTTATATGTAAGGCTAAGAGCGGTAGCAGAGTATGCTGGTGGTTTTCAGCGTTATATCTCCTCAGACAACATTATACATGTAGGGCCTATACAGAGATGCCGTTATTCCTTCCAACTTATTTCACTGGTGAAAGTCATGGTAAGATCGAGCATCCTTAGAGCTGTGTTTGACTCAAGTGAAACTGATTTAGATAAATTAGATTTGAAAAAATCTGATCGTGTATTTGAGTAAAGAAAAAAAAATAATTAAAAATCGGAAGCACGACTTTCATGCAGTTATTATTTATTATAAGGAGAGCATGACAATGGGTTAACCCACTTATCTAATGGACGGTGTACATTCAAGGAACTGGTCTGACCAAGACAGCGTTGGAGATCCTTTGTTGCTGCCCTAAGCGTCATATGGCATGACGGGTAGTAAGTAAGCAAGTAGTCTGAGTAAAACTGCTGTTTTTTTAAACACTGTACAAATCATTTACACCTCATATATATATGAATGACTGGAAATTAAACTGTTGTATTAGAGTCATAAGAATACCAATCTTATTCGTTTGGTTATGGTTTCTACGGCACTATTGACACTGTAAGGTAATTTCAGCGCCAGGAAGTAGACTAGGTTACCACAGGTGAACCTGATAAAGTGACTACCTGTCCAAGATGAAGACTATAAAAATGACCACCTTTTGCTCACTGCCTTACTGATATTTTTCTTTTTATCTATTCCCACTTAAAGAAGATCACCTGTCTAAAACGGCCACTTTTCATCTCCTCTTGGCAATGCTTTCACTGTACAATGTATTTTGTTTCTTCTGTCAAAAACATTTTTTAATTTAACAACACTGATTTCCAGGTGGCAACTTAATTTTCCCACATCAAGCACTCAATAACCTTTATGCATTCATTGAAACATAATTGTAACAGACATCATGAACTACCAAAAAATTGCTAACTGAATAAAAATTTCTTAAATAGTGTAAGTGCATAAAAATATACATGTACTACAAAATGCTACTTTGTCAAAGTAACAAAATTCATTTCAAGAAAATACAGCATAAATTTTTTTAATCAGACCTATGATGAGAAGAAAAAAAACTTTCATGAGCTGAATGTGCAAAGTATCAAGTACAAGAAATCATGGTAATCGAATTAAGATGCATGCATGAATAAGATGAACTGCATCGATGATGCATGGATGAAGCAATGATACGGCTCACGCCACTTCCGTCTGTTCCTCTGATTGTGAGATCAAATTGCTCTGAAAAAGAAAGGAGAAATAAAAGATAATCATGAGAGTTTCAAGATTCGAAAAAGAACAAACCCAAATAAAAACAAAAGCAATAGTACCGGTAAACAAATAAAAACATTGAGTGTTAAGATAGATGTAATCAATAACACAGCACCACAAGTTATGCTGTTGGTTTTTGGTTTTACACCTCTTGTAACACTGTCAGGTCATGTAAGAGGCAGGTTACTTTGACCATATCCATTGGGGTCAAACAGGGCTGAGAGGGACACAACATCTCAGTAGGATAATTTTACAATCTTGGAAGATAAAACGGCCATGTAACAGGTGTCCAAAAAAGAAGAAGACCCTTTAAAAATGCCAATAACTCCATCGTTTTCGCACCAATTTCCATAAAATTTCAACCAAGGGCACAATAGATCCCCAAATATAAAGAAAAATCAAGTCATGCATAAATGAATTTCAAGGAAAATTGAGAAAAGCGCAAAACTTTACATTTTCATAACAACCCAACGATAGACTCCCCTTTTGGCTTGTCTGATTACAAACTTTGAAAAAAGGTAACAGAAAAATGAGGAAAGCATTTCAATTTTTAATAGATCCTCTTTTTTTTTCTTTTGGACACCTGGTATATGAAAACCAACATTATAGCACTATGAGAAAATGGATCTTAGAAATACTGACCCTCTGTGCTCTAGCTTGGATAATTTTGCTTTGGTTACCTGTTTTACGTCTCTTGCAACACTAAAAGAAGGGATAAGCTTTTTCAACCCTGCCTGTCAGGGCTAACTTGGGCTGAGAGGACAAATCCTAGCAGGAAAACGAGATCGCCCGCACATGGGATAGAACTCATGTCTTCCGCATGATAGGCGAAAAGCATAACCCTTGCACTACAGACGCCGGTTAGCATGGCTAAATAGGAGGGGGAGGAGGAAAAGAAAATTCAAATGATAATTGTCGCATCTAAGACCAGTCAAGTAATTTCTCTTACCCTCAACAAATTGTTGATATATTTCTCAGTGAAGCTAGGAATTTCTTGAAGTCCATCAACCTGAGGAATCATAATGATACGATATTTTACATCAACGATCAAGATGTAGATTCAATGAACAAAGAAACATGCAATTACTGATTAATAAAACAGGCAAAAATTAAAACCACTATAAATAAAGTAAGTAGAGTCTTAAAATCATGCAAAAGCACCCTGGTCTATAACTATAATACACACTTGTACAATATTTCCTACAAATGGGGTAAAGTGTACCCCTGCATCGCAAGAATAAAAACTAGGATCAGACCAAACAGTCCCACCCATGTGGGTCGGTAAAATGTATACAACACAATTCAGTCATAGATGTACTTGTGCATAAAATGCACCCGGTGTTATCCATCTACATGTCCTGTACTTAGAAATGCTATGGATTCTCACGCAACTGAGATTACGTCAGAAAACATCAATGAATTCGGGTGCCTTGTAATGTGAATTCAAATGCAAAAGACATATTGGGAAAACAAAAAGACAGCAGCATGGGGGAAAAAAACAACACACACACAGTATGCAAGAAATCCTGAGAAATGAATATCCTTTTAAGTCCATCATACAGCTCTACAGTTTTAATTCAAAACCCAGTGTTTGACTTTTTAAAGGTTTACTGGAAACCACATAATTTCAGATTATTGCTCCTGTTAAAGTTGTATCTCAACCATTCCGTCACTGATTCATCCAAACCAAAGTAAGGAGATGCAGCCTTTTTTTAAAATAGCCTACTGAATACAATGCTAAAAAATCAGGGATGGAGATTGATATGAAAAAAAAAAAAGCAAAATTTTTCCCAGAAGTGCAGACTTAGTCTAATACAATGTTATCTAAACTTTATTCAGACGGCATAGCTAAGGTAACTTTAAGCTTACACTATCAAACGGTCCATGCAGTTGCCTCCAGTCAAAGATGAGCTGAGCTCTCTTCTTGCCCACAGTCTGCAGCAACTGAAGGTCCTTGACACTCGCGGAATTCAAGGTTGACAAAAAGTCTGTGTCTGGGGACAGAGTGTTACAATCTTAGTGAATTCTTTTCAGGGATAGGCACAAAAAATGCTAAGTTTATCTCTGCCTTCCTCTTACAATTTTACAGCTTCATCTTGGGCCATTTGCTTTTACCAATGGCCTAAAATTACAGAACAGGCACATGATCAACCAAAACAATTAATAACAAGAAGAAAAAAAATTTAATTAAAATCATGAACTTTGGTATAAGAACTGATTCTATCTTTCAGCTGGAACTATAGGATAAGATAAGATAAGATAAGATAAGATAAGATATACTTTATTAATCCACAAGGGAAATTTTGGTTGGATTCACCAG
>JAUKPP010249915.1:0-12798 GCA_032273245.1 Phyllaplysia taylori
CCATATATATTTTCTTCAATAAAATATTCTTACGGTTTGTTGAGGTTGTGGTGAGTGATTTTTTTCTTTACATGTCTCTTTCTTTCCACCTGGTGGTTACATGTATTTAGAACATAATAATATTTATTTGTAGAGAAGTCAGCTTTTTGCCGTTTTAGCCTTGATTATAGCAGGGTGGAGCCAAACACCACTGGCACCTTGTGCTGATAGGCTCCATGTTTGTTGTCAAAGGAAGTAGGAAGTGATCACGTGATCATATGCTTTTGAAGATAGGCACGGTATCACATGACTTCACTTTACATTAAATTTGCGACATAAAGAGAGGCAAGTTTCGCCTCTCGGTATTCTTTCTCTCCGAACGTGTTTAGTAAGTAGCCTACAAGATGAAATATATGTCCCTCAGGGGGCTTCGTTCGAATTCCCGTTCTGCGTGATAGGCGGAGAGCCTAACCTTCGTTTGCTTGGTGGTTAACGCCCCTTGCAACACTTTAATGTTATTTAGAGACGGCGTCTCCGGATCAAAATGTAGGTTTTTGCTTTTCACAATGTCAGTTGAAAAAAGACTCATCCTGCACTGAAATTTGCTTCGAGTCACAAATAAAATGTGTGAACACAGCTTGCGTACTACAAAAGATTGCTAGGTTTGGTTTGGTTACCAGTTTTACGTCCCCTACGGGTCTCACTCCTGCTAATACAGGGCACTTTGATGTGTGCAGACAAATCTTCTCTCAGTCGAACTAAGTTTTAGTGCGGTCGGGACGGTAAAAAACGAGTACAACAACATGAGAAACCAATCAAGGGCGATAACTCGACGGCTGAATCGGCCGTCGTCAACACAAAGTCCATCAAGCTGATAGACTGTCAGATATTTTGGGTTGTTTAAGCACATAACTGGATTGGGTTTTTTTACTTGTGGTTGTTGCTGTTTGTAGGTTGTTTCTTTTGTTTTGTTTTGCAAACTTGCTAAGATTCTTTATACTTATATTTTTATTTAGTGTGTGTGAATAAGGTCGTCCCTATTGAAGTTGAACAGACTTTGGCCATTTTTTACAGTTAAGGTAGAAAAAAGTAAACAAATATGAATTGTCTCAAATTTCGCTCCTCTGTAGTGTTTTGAAGGCGTGTGTGGCAGAGCTTTTTGCAACTCGGAAAAGGTCTACAAACCCCTTATTGCACCTAGAGTAGGATCTGTCTGATGTAATGGTTAGGCTTTTCGCCCACCATGCAAAAGACCCGAGTTTGATAGTCCTAGGACAATCTCTGTTTTCTGTTTGGATGTTTTCCTCTCAGCCCGGGTTGACCCTGGCAGACAAGATCGAAGTAGTCCGTCTCTTAAATAACCTTACATGAGTGTTGCAAGGGACGTAAAGCTGGCAACCTAATCTGAAAATCTGTTGATAAAATCACATTAATCTACACGTCGTTATGAGCTCTTGAAAAGGATGAGGAGCGAGTGAAGTAGTGTAAGTAGTGTAAGTGATTTATAAATACAGCCCATCACAATAAACAGCTCCTCCTTCATAGCACTCAAAGTGCGCGACAGTTCAGTGTCAAACACTCTCCAAAATCAATAACCCCAAAGTTTGCGCAGTGTTTTGCTTCGATCTGGCGCTGTGAGCGTCTGCGTCGGTCTGGGTGCAGAGGTGGGCGAAATCCGACTAGGCTTATATTGTCCATTTATTTCAACCACTGTAGAAAGAAAAAAAGAAACCGAAAAAGTACTGAACCTAAGTACCACTCTAAATTACGTACTAAATTACGTATTAGTCCAGATTAGTCAGACTCCTTACTCTTGTTCTGCCTTTCTTTGCCTTTGGAAGCTATCATCATGCTGCCCTCTTCTAATTCGTTTTCATATTTATACAAATCGGTTCTTTAAAGAATCGCTTTAAGGCTTGGATTTTCAAAGCAACTTAGATTGTTTGTTTGTGGTTGTTTTTTGTTGTTGTTGTTTGATCTCCTCTATTATATAAAGCGCGTGAATCCGTTTATAGCCTGAAGTTGGACAGATTTACTTTGCAAAATTACCAACTCTCAAAGAAATATTTTATTTCGTTAATCGGTTTTTAAGCTCCACCTGTTTATCCGGATTTTAATGACTCATTACCCAACCCTATATGAGTGTATTCGATACGTCAAAGATCACGCTCTCAAAACTAACGGTTTGTGACGCCCTGACTGCGACACATGTTGCCCAACATTGATTCCTTTATTGATACAAATAGAGCAAGGCGCACAATCTTACTTTTTCTTGCATTTTTAAAGCTTCTTTATTGATCTAAAGATGCCCAAAAAAAAGTCTGAGTCACAACTGGTCAATTTCTACTCTGTAACCGCCCCCCCCCCCCCCACCCCCCAGGCAGACTAAAAATGTCCGTTCTTATTATCCCTTCTTCAATATATTATATAGACTATTGATGTATTTGTCAAGGCGAGGTGAATGTGTTGATGAGAGTGAGAGAGAAAGGCGAGGATTAATAGAGAGGAAGAAGGGAGATACATGTAGAACAATTTGGGTTTCATTACCAACTTTACACCCCTTGAAACACTCTGAGGTCATTTGAAGGATGGGCCACTTCGATACTTCCTTAATGTGCCATTCCGGGCTGAGGGGAAAATCTCAGCAGAAAACACGCAGGTCGTTCGCACATGGGATCAAACTCGGGTCTTCTGCATTATAGGCGAAGAGCCTAATCATTACGCCATAGACGCCAGTGAGAGTAGGAAAAGAGACAAAGAGAGAGAGCGAAAGAGAAAGAAAGAAAGAAAGAAAAGGAGAGGGGGATCGCAATAAAACTGTGAAGAAAAAGGTAAGTGAAGAGAGATTTTCTTTAAAAGTAAGAGAAAGTCTGTACTTTCAACTACAAGAGAATGTAAAAACAAAACAAACAACGGTAATATATGTATTATGACTGCTCTGTGACACACTCAAGGCACGTCATGAGTCCCTAATTTTCATGCAACTTGCAAGTCAAGTTGTTAATAATAAAGCATCCTAGAGAAATAATTCTCCATCTTTTATTTTCGTCCTCAGAGAGAAATGTGAAAGCGGGACGTAGCCCAACAAGATATAGCCTTGGTGACGTATGGGCGAAGAATGGCTGCTACAGCCACATTTACAACACAAATCACTTCCGGTTGTCTCCCATCCATCTGTCCCACTGACGATTGAACAACATCCGGTATGACTATGGCAGCCGACAAAAAAGGCAACGAGTACATAAAGAAGCGTCCCACTTCGGCGCCTAAACCAGGAGAACTTGCAGCCAATATCCCCAAAATTGTTCTCGTTGACAAGACTGATGGTCCCTCCTCAGGGACACAGACAGATTTATCGGGCCCGCCCTCCGGACAGGCCAGCAACATGGCGACGGTCGACATCCGGGTCACCCAGGAAGTCTCGCAGACGACGGGAGTTGGGCGTGACGCAGCCAATGGGCGGACCGGGACGTCGACGTGCGCTGTGCCCGGGGACCACACACGTCATATGACGTCAATGTCTGACCACCCACCCATCCGCTCCTCGTCCGATATTGGACTTCCCGCGGCCAGCATGCCTAACCTGGCACTACAGCTGGGGATTGGGGGAGGGGGAGGAGGTGGCGGGGGGATGGACGGGGGACATGAGAATCATCTCGGTGTTTACTGCTCTCCCAGAACCTCGAGGAGGTCGGTTGACCTAGATATCAACTCGAGAGCGGACACGCACGGTCAGTACGAGTGGATAGAAACTCTGGACTCTTCCTCCAACTCGCTCAAAGTCTTGACTGCCTCTAGTCGTGTGGGAAGCGCTCTGTCTCTAAACAGTGAATGCACTGCCCGGAGTATAGGGCTCCTGTCTAATGACTCGGACTCGGACAATGACGTGTCTTTATCCGAGAAGGACAAACTCTCGGACAAACCCGCTCAATTGCGCCGATTTATGTCTCACCCTGAGGAAGGCGCATCGCCGGAAGTTGGCGCGAGGCCATCACAATCTTTGTGTAACCTCAAATCTGCAAACGCGTCGAAGAGTGTCGACACTGACGTCATAGCGGATACAGACGTGGACACAATGGCGTCATCTTTAGACAACACGATGTCCTCACTGGATGAGGTTCAAATCTCCATAAGTTCAGACTCGCACACGCCTGAACCGGTGGCCAGCGGTGCTGACTCCAGGCGAAGAAATTCTGTCCCCGTCAAGACGTCTGGGACCACCCCGTCTCCCTTAGTGTCACAACCAGGACGAGACAGCACACAAGCGTCAGCCGCGAAAAAGGATAGGGGTCAAGGTCGACGCTCTACTAAGCCACGCCCTGGCCCCCCAGACGCCAGGGACGGACCGCTCTTCGCAATGCCAGGCGGCGACCTTGCCCCTAGCACTAGCAGCAGTAACAACAATAATAATAGCAACATTGTCATGGGTCAAGGCCGGTCGAGTCAGATGCTGTGTTATCGATGTGACCCTAACGACACCTCCAGAGATGGCCGCATACGGCAGTGGCTGCAGGACATGGACAAGCACAATAGCTATTCCAACGGTTGACCTAATTCTTCGTGCAACGGATTGATAAACATAATAAATAGCTATTCCAACGGTTGACCTAATTCTTCGTGTAACGGATTTATAAACACAATAAATAGCTATTTCAACGGTTGACCTAATTCTTCGTGTAACGGATTGATAAACACAATAAATAGCTATTCCAACGGTTGACCTAATTCTTCGTGTAACGGACTGATAAACACAATAAATAGCTATTTCAACGGCTGACCTTATCCTTTATCTTACTGGTGGATATAATCATAAACAGCTACTGCAACTGCTGGTGGCTGAATTTTTCACGTAACGGACGGATATAATCGTAAAAAATGAACAACTTTTTCCACGGCAACTCTAATTTTCACCTAAATGATGGATGTAAGAATAAAAATGGATACATATTCCCAAGACTGGCCCAATTCTACACGTTGCTGATGGATATACATGTAATCTTAAAGACAACGGCTATTCCAACAACTTAGTTTCAATCGAAACCTTTTTTGACAGGCTTAGTGGGATCATGGGAGACTCCCGCTGTCTCAGACCCATGTTATATCCCATGGAAACAAATAACAAAGATAATATTTAAAACATCAACAACGGGGATTTGGAAAAAAGAAAACTCTCAGAGGATTCTCGTACGACATAGCCCGTTATGTCAGGCGATTCTCCACGTCACTGACGGATAAATTGTAATGTAAGTGTGAAATTTCATGGAGCTTTAATTCTGAGTGACGTTAGAGAGAGGACACACCTCCCTCAAGTGTACAGTCATATCGCCTCTATTGCAGACTTAACTTTACGCTGTTTATAAAGCTTTGAAAAACAACTCATCGTCGTTGTAATTTTCTAAAGGCGTATGCCATTTGTACCTATGTGTGTGTCTTAGACAATATGAAAATTGGAAAACCTCTTTGTAAATCGGTCTTGAGGATTTGCTTTTCTTGAGTGACCAGTTGTCAAATAAAAGGTAATTGTGAAAAAATTGTTTTTCCTGAATTTCGGACCTACACGTTTAAAAAATTACAACGGCGTCATACGTTTATAGATCATTCTTCGTGCCAATCGTCAAATGTATCCGTGTTTTGGGTTCCCATAAGAGCATTGAATCGACTGAGCCTCTATCTGCTGATTTTGTGTGATGACCTAGAGCTCTACAGCTTCTCTGTGATACTAGACCAGATTGACACGTCTTGGCACGAGGTTAGAATTCTTGCATCTCATACTATAGACGTTGGGTTTTTGTGTATGTGGGGGGGGGGGTTGTTTTGTGGAGGGAAGGGGTTTGGGGGTGATTACAGTGGTGCCTGGACTTGCGTTGTAGTGGGTCAGGGGAATAGAGACAATGCCACAAGATTTGCTGCGGTTTCGGCTGTTTCTCAAATCAACGGAGGAGACATGCGGTTTTAGATTTGCTTGAAGCGGAGACGAGAATGAGACAATATCATGTCAGAGGGTAATGAAAGGTGGCCAGTTCGTACAGTGGCTCGTCACAATCAGGCCATTTTCCACTGGATGCTGATGGTCAACACTGGAAAGGGGGAGGGTGGGTGGGGTGGGGGAGTCGAGTGACGTCTGTGTTCCCAAAAAACTAGGTCACGTTTTGCCAAACAGATGCTATTGACCATGACGATATAAAGATGCATGTATTTTCTTTTACAACACACATGGCAATGATTTCAGTAAGTTTTGAAGTTCCATATCATTTGTAGATAATGTTCATGGGCTTGAATTTTGTTTTGATTTAAGTTATGATGCTAATATTTTCCTTTCATGATTCACTATGCCAATGTTCAAGGGCTTGAACTTTTTGCTATGTTGGAGTGCCAAAAACACTATACATCTACATGTGTACATGTGTATATTATACAAGCTCCTAAGTGCAAGACAAATTAGATCAAAGCCGGCGACACAACATCGTTAGCTTCGTTAGGCGGAGCGTCCACTGACCTGTATATGCGATATGACCCTGGCCTGCAACTGACAAAACAGGTCAGTGGACGCTCCGCCTAACAAAATTGTCTTACGTCATGTTTGCGTCAGCTACAGATTTTGCCGAGGTGACTTAGCATAGGCCTATCACTCTGCAGGTTTTCCAATTAATAACCTAGATCGTCCATGCACATTAGGAAATATGATGATATTATTTATTTTTTTTAAATGAGAAGCCATGGGCCTTCATCTTCCGAAGCAAACTTGAATGTATTTTCGGTCATTTTTCTCAAAACCATAAAACATGAGGTAAGCAGTCATGTTATGATGCTAAGGATATTGTCTAGTCATCTTAAATCTTAAGTAAGACACTTGAACTCTAAACACTGATCTACATTAGAGAACGTTTATTTTATCCCCGCGGGAAATTTTCGAGGATTGCGCACACTGTCAATTCGTTTAACAGTTTTGGCCCGATTTTCAAGAATTATTAATTCATAGACTAATTGACTTCGTCACTTACATCAATAATATTTGGCAGTGTTTTTGTTTGTTATATATGCTTCTACTGCATGAGAAATTTCAAATCTCTACAATTACTCCTTCAGCAACAGTAGAGGTTAAAATAATGAATACAAATGACCGGCAGTGAGTGAGTTAAAAAGCCACACCGCCACTACGCACAACTCACTGGAAAAAGCGTAGGCCTAGAATCTACATGATAAACAGTTTACACTGACATCTGGAATGATTTCTTGCTTGCTTGGTTTCAGTGTGGTTTTACGACCCTTGCAACACTGTAAGGTCATTTAACACATGATGGGCTTCTTTGATTATGCATGCCAGTACCAACCCCAGAGAGACGGATCCCAGCAGAAAGTCAGACTTGCCCACTCACACGGGATCGAACTCGGGTCCCTTGCGTTACAGTTACAGGTACTGAAGGTGTCAGCGGAATGATTTCAGTAGGTTTTGAAGTTCCATGTCATTTGTAGATAATACTTTTTGACAGTTTATTTTCTTGGTTGGGATGCACAATGCTAGTCGGCCGGGTTTTTTTCGACTAAATGCTCCATTCCATAAAAGCGTAATTTCGATACGTAAGTAACTTTCAACTGAACTCACCCCGCCAGTACGTGATTTTGTGAGCTACTGTGAGTTACACCGATTATTGAATGGAACACTTAGTCGGAAAAACTGCCGACTAGCTTCGTACATCCCTCTAATCTCTACTTTATTCCTCTCTTTGCTGTGTCTTCATTGATTGCCACATACCTGTCTCTGTTGGGTTGATATCTCCCTGTCTCAAAGGTATCACTCTCTCTATCTCTGTCTCTCTCTCTGTGTCTCTCTCTGTCTGTCTGTCTCTATCTATCTATCTATCTATCTATCTATCTATATACCTATCTATCTCTCTATCTATCTATCTCTCTTACTATCTATCTATTTATTTATCTATCTATTTATCTATCTATCTATCTATCTATCTATATCTCTCTATCTCTCTCTCTCTCTCTCTCTCTCTCTCTCATCGCGTTACTGTGTGTCTCAGTCTCCTCTCTTCATGTCTTCTTTCTCTCGCCTTTTTTACATTCTCTCTGTAGACTACATCTTTCTATTTCACTCTGTCACTCCCTTTCTATCTCTCTTCTTCTTTTTTTTTTCTCTCTCTCTCTCTCTCTCTTTCTCCATCTTTATTGGTGTTTCTCTTTTTTTCATACCTTTCTCTTTCAGTTTCTTCTTCTTTGTAACATTTGTGTATCTCTTTTTCTATATCTCTTTCCATCTCTATCGCTATCTCTTTCTCTCTCTCTCTCTCTCTCTCTCTCTCTCTCTCTCTCTCTCTCTCTCACTCTCTCTCTCTAACCTTAGATTTTTACCTGCCCCCCCCCCCCCTTATGCCTTCCTCCTCCCTCTGTGTTTCCCCCTAGAACAGCACCAGCGGTTTCTGTTTTCCTTCATCCGTGCATTACCCTGTCTGTGATCATAACTCACTGCACAAAATGGCAACCTCATCGCCTTTACGTCTTTTCCTTTCGTTCTCTCCATCTGTCCCTCCGGTATTTACTCCATCTCACCTAGTGCTCAAATGCTGCCATCAATCTTTTGCCTCCAAGCTATCTCTACCATTATGCATACAGTCTGCGTGTATTTTCACCTACATCATACATGCACTTCTATCTTACAAACCCCTCCCTCCTCCTCCATCTCCTCATTCTTTCCTTCTCCCTAAACCTACATCATACATGCAGTTCTATCTTACCACCCCCTCCCCCCTCCTCTTCCTCCTCCTCTTTCTACTCCTCCTATCCTTTTCCCTCCACCTACATCATATATGCACTTCTATCTTGCAAACCCCTACCTCCTACTCCTTCTCCTCCTTTCCTTTTCCCTAAACCTACATCATACATGCAGTTCTATCTTACCAACCCCTCCTCCTCCTTCTCCTCCTCCTATCCCTTTTCCTAAACCTACATCATACATGCACTTCTATCTTACCAACCCTCACCTCCTCTTCCTTCTCCTCCTTCTCCTTCTCCTTCTCCCTAAACCAACATCATACATGCACTTCTATCTTACCAACCCCTCCCTCCTCCTCCTTCTCCTCCTCCTTCTCCCATTCCACTTCACTTCATCTCGCATCCTCTCCCCCCTGTCACCAATAGTCTATTCTTACCTCTCTTCACCCCCCTCCCCTAACCAGCCACTTATAATCAATTTATCAGTCCTAGTAATCACTGTTTCTAAAACTGCAGCAGTCACAAACATCTTCATGTTTATCTTTTTAAAAAGACAATTGCAAACTATTTGCGTGCCCTACAACACTATTAGAGCATAAATTTTCACAAGTAAAGCTAGGGACTAATTGGACCATGCCTGCCTGTGCCTAGGTCACGTGCATAACTTACATATTTATGCAGCTCGCATACCGGTGTGTGCTTATGGCTTGACACAAGTAGACCGGTCTTTGGCTGTACCTACCACACAGAAGGCTAAATCAGCCAAAGATACTGGCGCCTCTAATAAACAACAAAGTTTAAACTTTAAAATTAACCTACCAGTAAGAAGCACGGAAGATTTTACTTTACGAGGCACCATGGCTTAAAATGGTATGCCATTGATGTGAATCATCAAAGACTGTATAGGGAATCAGATGGAACACTCTTCTCTTCCGTCTACTAAAAATTGTGTCCCGGAAAAGAGTGGCGCCTCCAAAAGGCGGGTAACCTTTTGATGTAAATAAAACGACGCTCTTCTCTTCCGTCAACGAGAAAGAGTGTCCCACAGTGAACATCAGCGCTCCAAGCGGCGGCCATTTCGCTGCGTTTGTTTACACTTCGATCAGCTGATAAGGTTACACAACGCTTGGTGGCGCCACTCATTTACGGGACACAATTTTCCCTAAGTGTGAGGTCTTTCCTCTTTTATGGTCTTTGGTATAATACAGCTCGTTAGTCTGATAAAATGTATTTTATTACACACACGCAGTATGACCCCTGCCAAAGGAGCATTGCATTCAGAACGACACAACACTGAAATAGAGCCACAACCTTGAGACTATGACATAGGTCTACTAATAAACTTCCGGCAAGTCATGTACACCGAATTTCTGTACTTTCCGAAAAAGCCACCCCCCCCCCCCCCCCCCCCCCACCCACACACACACACACCTTGCCGTAAAAGGGAACACAACATTTTTATTTTGGCCCGTTGAAGCAAACTTTGTAAAGTGCATCAGGGCAACATTCAAATTATTTGACTTTTTTTTCCCCTGTGTAAATTATGTGACTTAAAGATGGCTCTGTCTCGGAGTGAATAGCTACAACCATCATGTTCAAGTGTTGTATCGATAGTGGCAGGAAATTACTCAATGTCTGCATTGCACTTAGCAGTCATTGTACGGTCCGGGGGGGTTTTGAGACTACATTGCACCCTTGCAATATTAATGGGCCAAGTGTCAGGCTCTCCACTCCCAGGGTATAGAGCTAGTCTGCCATGGCTATGTAGGTCATGAAGATTGCTTGAAGGGGGAAACGAATCCTTCCCTCCTGAGAATTGAACTCCCGTCTTTCCATGCAACGGTGAATAGACTTGCCCCATGACACCACAGTCGCTGTTTTTATGGTGCATAATGGCTTGCGTGTTTGATTTTGGTAGGCGTGTGCATTGTGAGAACACCATGAATACTTGTGCATGTTCGATCTAAGTACTTTATTGTTTTATTTTAGAGCTTTGACAAAAGGTCAAATTTAGACTCTCATTAGATGGGGTACAGGTGCAATTTCGATACATGTATTTGGCTACTTTTTATGCTTTAGTGTTAATGGCAGGAACAAAATTGTGCCGTTGTTTGAACTGTTCATTAGTATTTTTTCGTCTTTCGCTGTTATTTGTACCTGCTATATTAAAATATTGATTCATTGAGGCGGGGAACTGTTGATTAATTGATCGCCGTGTATGCATGATTGTCTCCCTTATTGATTGATTGACTGGTTTAATGGCTTGTTGTTTCTGTTTGAAGAATTTGTTGAATGCCAAGCATAAAACGTTGAATTGTGTCGATGAAGTGTTATTGACATTTTGTAATGTACAAATCTTTCTTTCTGGCCAATAGGTCACCAGCAGGCTAAAACATCACCAATAAATGTCTTGAAAGCACACAAGTAGAACTAGTCTTTTTTTGTCCTTGCTTTGTGTAGAACATAATACATTACTGTGACATTTTGTTGCGTTCTAGTCCTCAGCCCATGCTACGTACCTTACCTTTCAACACCGTGAGTAATTTGCATAGAAACGCACTAAATAAAACCGACAGATACAGGAATTCATTTGTACCAACTGCAGCTAGGTATGAAACGCACAGTGAAACAACAAAAAGAGAGAGAGAGAGAGGGAGAGAGAGAGAGAGGAAGAGAGAGAGAGAGAGCGAGAAAGAGAGAGAGAGAGAGACGGGGGTTGGGGGGAAGACAATAGAAGTAGGCTACTAAGACTTGTTACAATGACTGTATAAATATTTTTGTTTACTCATGGTAAATCTGTGTAAGTCCTTTCTCGCTATGAGTATGAGCGAGTGCTCATGAATGTACACATTCACGTTTTCTATCGTTGTATCGACCAAACCAAATTTCTGTCTGGGAAACATCATTGTCATTGTCATTGTCATTGTCATTGTAAAGCGGAGCCAAATGTAGGATGCAAAGAGGTGTTTCACGATCATGTCCTCAGTTTTGAGGAGCGGTCCGGGTGGGCGATGCGGAGCGGTGACAGTGGAGGAGCAGCATGACAAGTCACTCAAACGTTTCATGTTTAAAGTTGACGTAATGGCTCTGGGCCCATATAAATAAACAAAACGTAAACTCTCGAGAATGGTAACTTGAGCGGTTAAGCAGTTTTACCCATACGAAAACTAGTTAACCGTTCAAGTTACCGTTCTCGAGAATTTACGTTTTGTTTATTTATATGGGCCCTGTTCTGTTGAGCGGTGGGTACATGCTTCCATCTCTCCGTGTAGCAAACGATAAGGCCTTTGGGGCAAAACATGTTCCTGGGTGTTTGGTGTAAAGGTTAGGCTCCTCGCTTATCACGCAGACGACGCCACGTTAGTCTCTGCAGGATCCTCTCCTCTAGATTATCTTACCGGTACCCATTTTCGTATAAGACCACCAGAAATGCATATTATAAGACTACAGGGTGTTTTTTTTATTATTATTATTGATCGATTCTAAAATTTAATAACTCTAAAACGGTAACAGATGAAAGTAAATGTTTGGATTTTTTTGCACATCATTCAGTTACCATTTGAGTTTTTTGTCTGGGCTTCTTAATAAGATTATGTTGATAGAGAAGACATTTTAAAAAGGAGTTAGCGGAACATAGCCCTCTTTAGGTCATGGCGTCAAAACAGTGCACTGGTATACAATTGATTCGGGAGTATTTGTGTGAAACTTCAAGTTTGTGCAAGGAAAACTTTTTGAGTTTTGGGCAAACAGAACTTATTTTTCAGCCCGCCATCGTACCTCAAAGATTTCCGAAGGGAGTGAAAAAACAAAACCAAAACATATTGCATGAATTTTGCCCTGATCGCATATAAAATCCAAGTCATATCTGGTTTCGTCTGTATTGATCCAGTCAGGTTATTATTAAGGCAGCACGAAGTGGCCTGCTTCCTTTCTGCATTACCGTTTTCTCTTTTTCTTTAAACATCAAAATACATTTGTTTGTTTGTATGATTTGTTTATCTATTCGTCCCCGTTTAAAAGGCTGCAGGGGGGCGTCGATGGCCGAGCGGTAGTGCGCCCGCCTACAGATGGGAAGGTCCCGGGTTCGAATCCTGGTAGGAT
>JAUKPP010249926.1:0-12796 GCA_032273245.1 Phyllaplysia taylori
GTGTGTGTGTGCGTGTGAAAGCTAGATAGAGAGAGAGTAACACAAAAAGGGAAAGAATTGAGACAGACAGTACATATTATGCGTAAGCGGTCATGCAGGAGCTGTATAGTTGAGAAATGTGGAGGGGGGATTTTCTCAACCTTGCTTATTCTATCTTCGTGTGAGTAATGTAATGAAGGTCTAATGTAAACACAGAATATAAGTATGATATGTTCATGAGGAAAAGTAATTGTGGAACATAATAGTATTGTGTCTGAGATGCATCTTTTACTTTTACGACCTATTGGGCTTAAGCACTTTTTTAGAAGATGCGTTTCTGTTTCTGAACAGATCTTGCCGCAAACGCGTCCACGATAAGTGGTAGAGAGATAAGAGAACCAATTTTTCTTGTTCCGTATTCAAGCTAAAAAAAAAAGGTCCAGGCTACGTAGGCTATACAATATGGACCAAAACCGCGTTCCTCTACTCTAGTCCGAAAAGAATGGGCGTTGGGGGTGGAGTGGGGGCCATTTACATTTGTGCCTGCTTTTTGTGTGGAAAATCCATAACCCGTTAATGTTGTGTTTTTGTTGGAGATGAATTTGCATAATGAATTAAATATGACTTCAGTTATGGAATGCTTACATGTATTATATTCGCTTTGCTATGTGGACCTCTGTGCCTCTTACTACTCGACTTACCTTTTCCGGCCCCGGTGACCAAGGCGCGCTTTCCGGCAAAGGTGATCTCCATTCTGGCAACATAAAAAGGGCGAGAAATATTATGAAACGTTTCGAAGTCTGGGCATCACCAAGGCAGGTCAATTAATTCAAATCTAAGATTACCATTTTGATTTTACATTACTTTAAAATTCATTGTTGTACCCGTAATTTTTTACTGCTTTACTTTTATTTTCAGTAATGAAAAATGTGGTGCTAAACTATATATTATATTGTAGGGCCAACATGAGATTTATTGAAACCATAAGGTATACACAGCGTATTGTGCAATAGATCTTAGAAACGTAAGAAAAAGACTGTCCGCAAACAACAGGCAGTTTGGAAGGAAAATTCTGCAGCAGACTGTTGTTGATACGTTTTTGTTGTTGTTGTTGTTGTTGCTACTTCTTTTCGTTTTGGTGGTGTTGGCGTTAATGCTGGGATTGCAGTTTTATGCAAATGCATAATTTACCACTTTCCGCAGAGTTGGTGGAGCTGTAAAACCCAAACCAAACAAACAAACCGTCGGTATTTGAGATAGCAACCTCAAAGGACATTTATTCTTTGGTTCATATTATAATTACATGTACAATATATTACGTATACTCTAGTATAATAATCAAGTTGTCAAACTGCCTTCTGTTACTTTTACTTTTAAAATTTAACTAACGAGAGAGGGCGTGATAAAAAAAAATGTATTTAAAACTACATGTATCAATACATATGAAATACCGGTAGGGGCCTACGTGTGTAACAAGCCAGTAAAATGTGTTACTCCAGACACATTATTATCAGAATGCCAACAAGCTACTCACGCGGGGTCAATCGAAACTTACTTACCCCGCAAATGTTTGGGAGGTTTCGCTGCCTGAGTCAAAGGTAGTCTGAATTCTAAACCACTGGACTATCACAAATTATTTATATATGTCAACACAGAACCCTAGTCCCTTTCCTTGGCTACATTTCGGTGGAGTTTACTGCTACTGTTATCAGCTTTCAATTTGTCCAGTTGCCCCGTATGGACTGAGATGGCATTAAAAAAATAAAATAGAGGGCCAAAGAACGTAGTTTAACACACTTTGTGGAATCTCTCCTGCTTCGTCACCTTTGTCCTGAAATTCAAATTACATGTATGTATACAGTATTGCTATGACTATGTGAACTGAGTTGTGCACGCGTAGAGCATTTTACTTTTTTTTTTTTTTTTTTTTTGCTTATTTTCATTTTTTTTTTTTTTTTTTTTTTTTTTGGGGGGGGGGGGGGGGGGGGCACTTTTCAATGTTGTTTTTGTTATTGTTTGTGGCCTGGTAGAGCTAGCAGTACTATTTGCTTGGGGTTTTACGACACTTAATAAAAATAAAAGGTCATTTCGGCGCCGAGAAACACTTTTGGTCTTTGCCCATGATGTGAAGTTGTCCTCTTTTGAGGGGTTTTATAAAAAAAACTAAAAAAGTGCAATAGCACCATTGCTCAAAAGTAGAAAATATTTACAGTACCGTCAACCGGGGTGACAATTCTAAAATATGTAGTCAAAACATTTTCCAAGCAAGGTGACCTTTGTCACCCCAGTTTACCCTTCTTTGAACTTCACAAATTATTTTTTTGAAAATGTGTTCCAAAACCCAAGAGGTGTACAAAGAGGATAAATTCTTTGTTTCTTCTGTTCTTTGGGTTTAGTTACCAGTTTTACGTCCCTTGTAGCGCTGTAAGGTCATTTGGGAGACAGGCTACTTCAACCCTGCCTGTCAGGGCCAACCCGGGCTGAGATGGAAAAATCCCAGCATAAAAAAATCCAAATCGTCAGAGCCCGGAATCGAACTCAGATCTTCCGCATGATAGGCGAAGAGCCTAACCATTACACCACAGCACCGGTCTTCTGTTCTTTGGTTTGGTTTAGGTTTATCATCCCTTGTGACACTGTTAGGTAATTTCACAAGGGATGATGAACCTAAACCAAACCAAAGAACAGAAGACCAGTGCTGTGGTGTAATGGTTAGGCTCTTGTGACACTGTTAGGTCATTTATGAGTCAACCGGCGCTGTGGTGTAATGGTTAGGCTCTTCGTCCTGCATGCGGAAGACCCCAGTCGATCCCCGATCGCGGACGATCTTGGGCTTTTTCTGCTGGGGATTTTTTTTCCCTCTCAGCCCAGGTTGGCCCTGACAGGCAGCGGCAGGGTCGAAGTAGCTCGTCTCTTAAATGACCTTACAGTGCTGCAGGGGACGTAAAACTGGTAACCAAACCAAACCAATTTATGAGTCGGGCTATTTCGACCCTGCCCGTCGACAGACCCAACCAAAGCTGAGAGGGACACTGGAGCAGCAGAAAAACGGATACTCAATCAAACTGCTCATGTCCTCTGGAAGGCAAAGGGCGTAACCATTACACCGGGCTAAGGGGTGCATCCCAGCAGGAAGATGCAGCACATGCTCTTCTGTACGTAAGATTGAACTCGAGCTTTCGAATGATGGGCGAAGAGCCAGTACAAACTATTTAACATCCCTCTAATACCATAATTTTCAGATCCCTCTCTTATAATATAGGAATAGAATTGGCCAAAGTCTGTAATGGTTCCAGCACAAGGGTTTTCAAGCCCATCCTATCTTCTCACTGTTTTAGATCGGTTACCAGTTTAACATCTCCTGCAACACTGTAAGAGACACGCTATTTCGATCATGTCTGTCAGGGCCAACCCAGGCTGAGAGGGAAAAAGTCTCAGCAGAAAAATAAACAGATGGTCCACGCTCGGGACCAAACTTGGGTCTTCTGCATGACAGGTGAAGAGCCTAACCATTACACCACAGTGATGGTTGTTTTCATTGTGATAACTTCCATGCAGTCATGAAGTAGGCTACATCACCGAAGAGTTACTATTGTTTGTTTTGGTGGGGTTTAGATACACTATCAACATTGTAAGGTCATTTCTTTCAGAGAACTCTGGTGTAGTCTGCTCCTTCTACTTCATTTTAATACGATACCGTAAAACGGGGTGACTAGACCAGTCTTTATAATTACTACAAGAAAAAAAACTTCTGTGCCTTAGTGACTAGGACCACCGAGGGTGACTAAGACCATACAAAATAACTGCTGCAGATGTATTCAATGAAAATGTTTCAAATTAATTGTGCATTCACTTCAATTTACCATGTGTAGTTTACCTGATAATAATCATGGTGAACACTTGAAAAATGGTGAATCGCCTCATCATTCTAATAATGAAAGAAGTGGTCTTTGTCATCCCGGGGTGGTTTTAGTCACCCGAGATTACCCAGTACATTTGTATTACTATTGTCTTAATCTATTTCCTGGTGCTAATATTACTTTAAAGTTACAGCGTCAATAGTGTTGTAAACCCTCATCAAAGCAAACAAAATAACTTCTCTTCACCAAAGTTTTCACATCTTTATGTTGTCTAAAATTTACGAGTTTTCTCACAAAGGTATCAAGGCAGAGATGCCCTGCATCAAAAATCCAGTTGTGTTGAGACTCCATGAAATCAGGCGCACGACAAAACAAGGAGAACAGAATCATTGGCCGTTTTACAAGTCTCAGTGTCAGGCAATTTCTACCATCGATGCTTTTGTGCCCTAATAATTTCTATTAAAAAAATATAAAAAAACTAATAATACCCCAGAACATTACAAAAACAAAAGTGCCATTTTAAAAGCTACCAACCCAAAGACCATTTTCTTTTTAAGCTCCCTTCCGAAAAAGAGGGACTCCAACTTTCATCAAATTTACAAATATCCCCATTTCTACAAAAAGTAAATCAACACTCTCTTCCCCTATGGCAAGCAAAATGTGCAAGGTTTCTTATGATAATGATACCGCTGATTCCAAAAGCCCAAAATTTGACATGTGCCTGATTTTATTATGTCTCAGCACAATTGAACAACAAGAGTTATTGTAAATGGACTCCTTAGACTTTTGTTTAACAGTTTTACGTCCCCTGCGACACTGTAAGGTCATTTAAGAGACGGGCTGCTTTGACCCTGCCTGTCAGGGCCAACCCGGGCTGAGAGGGAAAAAATCCCAGCAGAAAGAACCCAGATCGTCCACAATCGGGGATCGAACTGGGGTCTTCCACACGACAGGCAAAGAGCCTAACCATTACACCACAGAATCTTACAAAACATATGCAAAGCCCTTTTTCCCTCCATCCACTACAGAAAGAGTGGACAATGTCCTGGTGAATTGACAATACAGACAAAAGCATCCATGCCAATAACACCCGAGACACAGACCTAACAACATCATGAACTTAATTATCTATGAACAATAATGAAAAATATGGCAAAACTGGAAATCTTCGGTTCAATTTCAATTTTATTCATTTTTGTTTAACATCTTCTTATCCAACCACTGAAAAGCCACAACATTCACTGAGAATTGATCTGTACTCTTCCAGATGTCAGTTTCGCCTATAGTTATGAGCCACTGCAAACAAAGGATGATAATAAAACTTCCAAGCACTTCAACAAACAACCCTTCTCATTCAATGTAAACTCTCAGCCACACACCAACACAACAGGCATGCAAAATCCACAACACCACTCACGATAAAAGTATAAAAACCAAGCAATGACTCAACCAGTAGTACCCACAATTTGTCATGCATAACACAGATAACGACCTCTTGATAATTACTCACGCACAGTGTGGAATTGATTCATTGGCACAGAAAAGTTGTTACTATAGAATCTTCACACAAAAAATTTCAAAGAATTCATTTTTCATAGGATACCAAACCAAAGACAATACTCCTTTCCTTGAAGAAATATAAAAAGAGTGCTTCTGAACTCAAGGCCTTCACAAGAACAGTTTACATCCATGACAGTTTGCAGTTTGAATTTTACACATTCCCAATAAGCTTCTGTGCATCAAATTTTCAGCAAAATTCAGCTGGAGATAAACATTCTATGCAAACATTTTCTCTATGCATTTTTCATTTCTCACTAAAAAGATGAACTGCAGTAAGTCTACAAGTGCAAGATGGACATTCCTTCCTATCAGTATCAGTGGTTTGAATTTGAAACTGATACTGAAAACATGGTGAAGATTCTCCAGACAGCAGACAACAGCAGAGAGTGTTGCTCAGTCATGTGTTTTGTCCCACTACTCTTTCCTTACGGACATACAACCGGGGGGAGGGGGCATCATACCCATGCCTGGCAACAGGTTGTTACTGGCCCCTGACCCAGAAACTGCGGCGTTTGGTCCCAGCAAAATCTGAGGATACAGGCAAAGAAAATTCAGTCAGTCTGTTTGGAAATATTCATCTACACATTGTTCTGCTAACTTTGTTTGGCTATTTCAGCATCCGAGGAAACTGATAATAATGTCATGTAGTTAAAATAGATACGATGAACAATTTTCTTTGTTGCCTTACCTGCCATATATTGTAAATATAATGATGCTCCAAAGAACTTTAACTTTAATGATGTTAGTGCTTGAGAGCTTGTAAATTGGCAGGTTGACAGTATCTGAAGTGTCTGTGTGGGGAAGGCTAAAGTAGCAAAAATGGTTAGTGGCTCTATGAATTGAAAAAGGCAGCACAAACGTGGGGAGATAACGAGAAAGAGGAAAACAAGACAGACTTGCAAAAGGAAATTAGTATTTGGGTAGAGATAGACTATGTTATAATAGAAGGGTAAAGTGGTAAGCATCCCAGCCTATCAAGTAGGGGACTGGGGTGCGACAACCACCAAGAAATTTTCATTCTAGAGAGAGCAAAAGAGGGAGAGAGATATCGATGCATAGAGCCCAAGCCTTATTGATTTATGAAAGACAAAGAAAGAGAGATGGTGAGAGAAAAAGAGAGCGAAAGAAAGGGCAAACAGAAAGTATTTGTACTGTTAGAGAGTAGAGAGATAGCGAGAGAGAAAGAGCTGTAAAGGAAATAATGGTGGACAGAGGAGAGCAACTATGTAGAGAGGTATTTAAGTATCCCCGCCTGTCATTGGCGGAAATAGGGTTCGAATCTACCAATGAGAAAATTCTTTTCTTCACTTAAGAGAGAAAATCGTAACGAAGAGAAGAATTGACAGTAGTACAAAGAATGGCCGAGAAAAGCATAGCGGTATCTTTTTAAAAATAGCACGTGAGTGCCTATTTGTTTTGATCTAAGAATTTTCATTGGTTTGCAGGTTTCTTCGTTTTGAAATTTTTCATTGTTCTGTTTCACTTTCAGCATAAAACTGACCACATTTCCTTCTGCTCCACCCTTCCCTTTCCGATTTTCGCGAGCAAAGCCGGGTACTCATCTAGTAATATAATGCAATAACACAAACCTCAATCAAAAATAGATTTTTTAAAATTCCTCAAAGCTTATCTTCCTACATCAGGTCCAGATAGGTTTTGAAACTGCATTGCGCTTCCCCAGTGTGGCAGTATTAAAGGGCCAATTTAAAGACTCTCCACCCCCCTCCACCCAGTTCAGAGATAGCCTGCCCTGGCACTGTAGTCTAAAGTCCACTTAGGGCAACAGCTCAAAAGTCCATTAGATAACATCTTTCTACATACCTGTCTCTGCTGCTGAAGCTGTTCCTCATGCTGCTGAGCTCGCTCAGACTCAAAAATGACAGGCAGTGCCAGAATGACTGCAGAGGAGCTGACAATCCAGAGGCCATTCCGTAATAACCAGTATCCACCCTTTGTGACAGTCTTTACGCAGACACCCAAAGTTGCCATAGATTTGCGAACACTTTCTGGGAACATTTCTGACAGGCCCGCAAGCCTTTCTGTCAGAGTTTCATCCTGAAAAAAAACATGAATGATATTAGGCCTTCACTTGTATTTCTGGGGTCTTTTCGCACAAACTGGCGCTATAGTGTGTTAACAAAATCGGTTGATATTGGTACTAGAAAAAACTTAAATGGATGAGGATAAATTGGTAGAAAACAAAATGTTTCTATCTCTAACTGTCTTTAAGTTACCTCGGTTTAAAATCGATCAATATAAAAAAAACACCATGGATCTAGATTTGAACTCACAAACTTGTGACAGAAATTTGTTTAAAAAAGGAAAAAAAAAGAAAAGAAAATGATTGGAGCAAGATTTGAACCCACAACCTTCTGATTAACAAGCCAACACACTACCACGAAGCCACACACGCTTCTGACAAAGTGAAGCCTTGTTCTATACTTATTATTGGTCAGGGGTCCACCTGAGTACGGCTAGCCTGTCGATGTCGCCAAACTCGACTACTGCTAGCCTGTCGATGCCACCGTACTCGAGTACAGCTAGCCTATTGATGTCGCCGTACTCGAGTGCAAAAAGCCACTTCGACCAAACAATGTCCACACAATGAAAAGCTCAACAGCAGCAACCACGATACACAAAGAATCCTTGCCCCGAGCAATACCCCATCAGGATTGAAAAAAGAATGAATGCAACGAGAGAGTGACAAAGCAAGAAATAGAAACGAAAGTACAAAGGCGAAAAAGCCCGTCTTTCTCCAGCATATAAAGAGTCAATGGTCAACATCCAAGTGGACACCGGCGCTGTGGTGTAATGGTTAGGCTCTTCGTCTACCATGCGGAAGACACGAGTTCAATCCCCGGTCACGGACGATCTGGGTTTTTTCTGCTGGGATTTTTTTCCTCTCAGCCCGGGTTGGCCCTGACAGACAGGGTCGAAGTAGCCCGTCTCTTACATGACCTTACAGTGTTGCAGGGGACGTAAAACTGGTAACCAAACCAAAATCCAAGTGGACCATTGAGCATGTGTGATACCTGCGCCGGTCAAAATTATGTTCATATTTATGACTGCTGGACTGCTTCGGGGCTAGTGGCAGTCGTTTAAATGACAATGGGCAGAGAAAAAAAGTAGAGCTGGTACGGAGAATTCCGGGACGGCAGAACAAAACTTCCATACAATACCTGATTTTCCCAGGATTTTGGAAAAAGCCCTAGAATTCAAGGATTTCCAGGACAGAGTATGACCCCTGCACACTTTATAGAAGCCATCCTGATGTGGGGCAAATCTCATAGGCTATACTTGGGAGAAAAGCAGAGGAGTCCCCTTTCCGTACTCCAATTATTTTTTTGTCTAGATTTACTATATGGACCTTTACTTTTGCCACACGTACACACCCCCTTTCAACATCCTATCGCAAATGCTCAGTATTGTCTTATTTTACAAGGATGATGAATATCCATGGGTGCAAGCCATACAGCCCCCAAAAAACCTGCAACCCAGGAAGGCAAATTTTCATTTGCTTGCAAGATTTACGACGCGGCGGGTTTTTTTAATATATTTAACGCATATTTTTTTCCCATCGCGGTTTTGCCGGCAAGGTGCCGGTCAGAGGGTTGATTTTGCCCACCGGTCGGCTACAGCGGCAATCTTGCACCCATGTGAATATCCCTGCACCTACGTAACCTCTCTATTTCTAGTGAGACTAATAGTACTAATACTAATAACTCCATGGGTGCAACAAATGTCAAACTTTTCCCAGACATGACGCCCTGCGATTTTTGTGAATGTCTGCCTGGCCAGCATTTTAAAACTCTTAATATCTCTGCACATTCATAAAAGGCCTACTTTAAGGTAAGAAAAACCACTATACCACAACTGTAACAACAATCATGAAGTTGGGAGTACACATCAGGGTTGAGAATATTACGAAGAGAGTTTGAATAATCATGTCTTTTTTATGCTAGTAGGCTACTGACTGTCCTCTCTAACCCAGTAACCCTCATCCTACTAACCATACCCTAAGTCTAACCCTGACCCTTTGTTGACTTAGTACTGTATATTGGTTGTGATGGTACAAATCATCCAATAAAATCAAACAGGTCCTAATTGGGTTTTTTACCGCATGGGGTTGGGAAATGACTTGTGTGTTCTTGGCCCTTATTTCCTCATGTATGACAACTGCTGAGTAGGTATTATTGTTGCCATAGCCTTCATTCTTTTTTTAATCAATAATATAGCAATAGCAGACAAATTGCCCTCCTGAATTTTATGCTATATAATACAGTATTCTATAATCCTCAGTACCGTTGCCGTTAGTACAACAACAAACGTTCTGCTCTTGACATTTCATTCTTCATTATCATTATTATTCATTATAACCATTGATCTAGGGCTGTGTCATTATTTGCACCATGCATTTTTCATCCTTATTCCTGGAGACACTCCTCTTACTTTTAAAAACGTGTAACTGTCACTGGTCTACTACTACTAAAATTTTTCCTGATTGTTGTTGGCGTCATGCCACAATCATCATCCCCATGACTATGACCATGATGATGGCCATATCCCACAAAACCTCAACAAAATGATCACACAACAAGACACAGGACACAGTGAAAAATCCTGCAAATTACCGTCCCATAGCCTTGACCAGCTGTCTCTGTAAATCAATGGAGAAGCTGGTCAATAAACGTCAAATTTGGTTTCTAGAAACCAACAATTCTCTTTTTAAACTCCAGTGCGGTTTTCGAAAATCTGTACATTCTACTTTCTGTTTCAGTTTGTGTGTATCGGTGTGATGGTCAACATCAACAATGCCGTCTAACTGAGCGCATGTTGGATGGGCTTTGACACCCATAGAATATAGATTAGAAAGAAATTTTCCAAAGTGCCTGCACTTTGCAGAGAAAGAAAACAACATAAGTGGACTCAACCAGCTAAAATAAATTTCATAAATTATGTAGAAGAACTCTTACTTCGTCAAGGTCTTCGTCCTCAATCGCTCTCTTTGGATCCTTCGCCATCTTTTTTCTTTGCCGTGAGGAAAGTTCATGTCCTGTTGGGGTCAAACAGTCAATTTCATCATTACTTACCGAAAATACCCGAAAGTTCCGACTGAGGCCCGAGAAATAAGTGAAGAAGATAATTTTTCGGCACAATTAATTTTGTGGGAGTGGTGTTGATAATGGGGATGGAATGACAAAGAAAAAAAAACAAAAGCAGGTTTTCGTTTTTCCGAGGTATGAGTCACCAGCTTGAAACCTGAATTTACTCAATTAGGCCTACTTTTCTTTTTATCTGTTCAATTTCTTTGCTGTTAGTGTCAGCACTTTGTAACTTGTAGGCCTACATGTACATGAATATGATGGAATGGAGTGGAATCTACATAGATCAAATGTACAAAAAGTAAGCAGACTTTTCTCCCTTTCCTTGTATTTTGCTTCAGTATCCCCTTGTCCCGCTTTTTAGAGGGGGGAGGGGGGGGGGGCGCGGGGTGCTGTTTTGTTTGGGTTTTTTAAAAGTTTTTTTCTCGACTTTAACGGACTGTAATAAATAGGGCCTACCATTTTTCTCCTCACTGATTAAAAAAAGAACAGATTAAGTGAATAGATTCTTTTCGTTTACGATGTTGAACGGATTCGTCACTGGGTAGCCTATTTCTCATTACAATTATTGACTTTACATCTCATAACCACCCTTAGGATTTGGTAGAAGCCTACCTTTTATGCATAGGCAATTCTGTCCTTTCCGTGGCATGGGATCTGTGCCATTTTTTTTATTTTTCTTTATTTTATTTTTATTTTATTTTTATTTTTTATTTTTTTATTTTTTTTTTGGGGGGGGGTGAAATCCCTTTTTTAACACAGTAGTGTAGGGTCATTTCAGAGACAGGCTACTTTGACCCCACCTGTTAAGGGTGGAAGGGACACAGCATGCCAGCAGCAGCTGTCGACGGAGATATTAGTTCAACGTTGGAATCAGACTCCCGTCTTCAACCCCTGTGATAGTGATCGGCGGAGAGCCTAACGATTGCACTAGTGTTTGAAAGACAATCCATTGTATAAAGCGAACAAGGGCATGTAAACATGTAACTTTGCCCCACCCCTCACCCCACACCCGTTTCACCCCACCCATACCCACACAAACAAACACACACACACTCACACGACCCCTCCCTACACACACAGAGAGACCAGAGATAGAGAGAAAGAGAGAAAAACCTCTTTGACAATCGGCATCTGTGGTGTAATTGTTAGGTTTCGCCTATCACCAGAAGCAGCTGCGTCTTTCTGTTGGGATCCATCCCTTTCAGCCTGGGGTGGCCCTGACGCATGGTTGATATACCTCGTCTCTTAAATAAGATGTATAGCACTGCAAGGTGCTTAAAACAGAGAACCAAAACAAACTTCTTTGACCGGAGCTGTGGTGTAATGGTTAGACGCTTCGCCTATCACGCAGAGGACGTGAGTTCGAGGCCCGTGTGGGGCAGTTTCTTTGATCGAGTATATCTTCGTTTTTCTGCTGGGATAATGTCCCTTTCAGCCCGGGTTGGCCCTGACAGGCAGGGTCGAAGTCGCCCGTCCCTTAAATGACCTTACAGTGTTGCAAGGGACGTTAAGCCAACAACCAAAAACCTCTTTGACTTACCTCCCCCACCTGAAGGTGGGGCAAAGGGCTTGTCAACAAGAGATGACATCGTGGAACGAGCCATAGACGAAACTCTGCAGGCAGACTACAACGCCGTTGGAAGGAGGGAGTTCGGCGGGGACGTGTTTCTGAAAAGTGGCGTTAAAAGAATTCAGTAAAGTTGAAGGAAATGTCTCCATTCTCACCTTTTCTAATGTTAGTGTTCTAAGCCTCCTTAAGGGTGAAAAAAAAACCTAAACAGGTTAGTTTAAAATAAGTTGTTAATAGAGGCGCCAGCATCTTTGGCTGTTTTAGGAGTCTTGATAAAACCGGAGTATTTGTTTCCCTTGAGGGTCACTCCATTTGTGCTTTGTCTATACATGTCTTAATGTGGTCTTATTCCGCTTAGTGTATTCATGTTTAGGGAGGGGGTGAAGTTCGGAATGGCTGGGAGCGGAGAAAAAATAAATAAATAAAAATTGGGGGGGGGGGGGATATTAATAAAGGGGGTGGGAGGGGAAGGAGGATAGGGAGGAGCAGGGGGAGGAGGGAGGGGTAGGAGGAGGATGAGAAGAAGGACGAGAGGATAGGAGGAGGGGGGGAGAAGGGAGAGAGGATAGGAGGAAGAGGGAGAGGGGGTGGGAAATCTGGTCGAGCAGTTTGTTAAGTTAGTGTTGCCCGATGGGCAATATTTTAATTTTTAAGTCTATCGCTTTAATCCCAGTCCCCCCTTAGTTCCAGCATGTTACATGTATAGCGCTGTGTGTTGGTCA
>JAUKPP010249959.1:0-12793 GCA_032273245.1 Phyllaplysia taylori
GGGGGGGGGGGTATGAAAGTGATTGTCCTAAATCGCCGGTAGCTCACACAAAATGAAAACAAGCCGACAAAATGAAAGCCCGCCCTTCTATAAATATTATAGAGATACATCCAAACTATGGATGTCTTGTCAGATATACCGGAGTATTCAGCTCAGTTCAGGTTGGCCTATCGGCGTCTGTGGTGTAAAAGTTAGGCTATTTTCCCAACACAAAGAAGACCCGAGATTGATTCCAAAGCCGCGGCGAGCATAATCTGCCTTCTTCTGCTGGGATCAGCCCTTCTAAGTCCGGGTTCGCCCTGATGATAGGTGGAGTCGAAGTAGCCAGCCTCTAAAAATGACCTGACAGTGTTGCAAGGGATGTAAACGTAAATACCAAACCAAACCAAGTTGGACTGACCAAATCTGGCGTCTGTGTGGCCATCAAAGATATCTCCGAAATGCCATTAAAGAATTTCCATAATCTTCCTTACTAATCTAGTTTGTGTAAAGTACGGCCAACAACCCCGGGGAGACTCACTACAATAGATTTCTTCCTGTATAACCCACACCAAGCCTTTGTAACACACAGAAAACTTAACAATAAACCCGCCTACGAAAGAGATGACGATGGCTGATCTGATGATAATAAGACACTGGATAATGTTATAATATTCCTATGATATGAAGACAATCACTTTAGTTGTATTAATTATAGATTTTATGTAGTCTGAAATATCGTGCAAGTTTATACGCCACGCTCGGGTTTCCGTCTCGGAGTTTCTAAATTGCGAGTAATTTCAGAGTACACTAAATGTAAGACGTATAAAGCGTGTGCTCAGGAGGAGAACTTTAGGATTTCTTCAAGCGCCGAGGAAACTAGAACTAAAACTGTCACATGTCCACATTGATGCTTGGAGGACGACATGCATACTTTTACAGGATGCTTTGAAATCAAGACCTTGCATTAATCACTTCCGGCGTGACATCTATAATATATCTAAGGGTTGTACTTTCAAGCACACAAAGTTCGCTTTCTTTATACATGTATTATGAAGTCGTAGTAATGCTTACGCGCAGTGGTCTATTGGTTACAACATAAAATTGCAAGCATTTTTTATTGTCTGTTTGTTTGAGAGCAATCTGTATGTCCGGTACAAAGAGAGTTAACACAAAAATTAAAGGCGTCAGTTCCCAAGCCTTAAGTTTTGAAGCTTGAATAAATTGTCTGTAGGATCTTCTCCTTGGTATCATCAAGGAAGGTAGCAAACTTTAAATTCAACTCAAATGAAACAATTATGACCACTGGGAAACGCTAGAATATTCAAATTCACGGGGGACGTTTATAGAATGTTTTCTGTTTGGACCATACTTTTTTAATTCAAGAATAAATCTTAACTTCATCGGGTTTTCATTTTCACGTCATGTCAACAGAGGCCCACATGTTGGAGCGGGATAACGTTGGCTTAGTGTGTTTAACACCCACAGTAGCCTTTAGCCTTGTAAGCCTTTTTGCGCATCAATATTAGATACTCAAAATCTCGATATCAAAGCGGATATTGCTTTAATGACAGGTTTTTTTTCCCACAAATAAAAAAGCGGATTTCTGGGAAAGGGTGATAACGATCTAAAATGTTGGGCAATGCATGATCAGAAATAGAACAATGTATTGCAGACGAACAGCATTTCGTTTATCACGTTATTAGAAAGGAATCAGCTCTCGACATTTGCTACAATCAATTACTGATGATGGTAAGAAATGCAGTGTGCAGATCACAATAATAGAGCATTAGTTTTGCTTCAGTCAATAATGGAAGTTTTGTTCCTTCTCTTTTGATCAGTTATTTAAACCTTTGTGACAGTAGGCCCACTATGAACTTTGTTTAAAAAATGCCAAAGCATTGAAGTTTCCGTCCACATTTCCACGAAATTGGCTCAATTTGGAACCTTCCTGATCCCTAGCTTATTCCTTGGTCTATTTACGGCTAAACCCTTCACCTATCACGGGGACATTAAGCAACGTAGTCATAGTTTTGAGGCCCCCTCTGGGACACACGACTCTGTAATGTTGCCACTTCGCAATAGACCCGACTCGGAACGATTTTCAACCACCTCTAATCTCTTTATGATTCCAGCTTGTGACATTCTTTTTACTTAGTGAACGGATGATGTCACACTTTCGAGCTATCAGGAAAAATAGTCAGACTGAATCGCTTGTGACGGGATGACATTCTGGACTCAAGCACGCAGTGCGCAGCCATAATCAGCTCTTTCCCAGAACGAAAATATTATTCCGGTTGCGTTTCCCCAGGCGGGGCCTCACATCTCATTTAGTCCATCTCCGAAGAGCATTCAAGGATAATATGAGACATCTACATGAGTCTATACATTTGAGATAAATCAGGTTCGCCATAAAAGAAAATTCCAGTTGGAATAAAGAAGTTCTACTTCGGTAAGGCAGTATCCGGTAGGGGAGATTACTCATCAGAGATTTGGTCAACTTGAGGGGCTGCCGACGCCTCCGTCCTCCCTTTCTATTATTACTCCATTCATCGATCTATCAACCTCTTCATCGACTCCTTTGGGTACTCATCTAAGTTCTTGTCCATACATCCATTCACGTCTCGGTGCATTCACGCAGCTTTTGTTACCAGTTTTACGTCCCCTGCTACACCGTTAGATCATTTAAGAAACTGGCTACTTCGACCACGCCTGTCAAAGCCAACCCGGGCTGAGAGGGAAAAATCAGAAAAAAAATCCGGCAGATTATCCGCAAGTGGATCTAATTCGGGTCTTTTGCACGATAGTCGAAGAGCCTAACCACTACACCAGAGCGCCGGTTCCATGCAACCATTCTACTCTCTGACATTAATTCTTTCTGTCTATCATCTCTATTCCTTCAGCTCATCTCATTCATTGCTTATCTATCCGTTCGTCTGGCGAGCGAACATTATTTCACTCAATTTCCAGCAATTCCGTATATTTTCCCCTTACATTATTTCTTAATAATCTGTCCATCTATATGCCATTTATTTCAAATTCCATAATTTGTCTGTTTTAAGATCCATTTACAAATATATCTCAGCTCATCCATTCATAAATGTATTTTTGTGTCTGCCTCTCATAACAGCAACATTGTACTCTACTCATCATTATAAATCCGCGTGTTCGTATCCGTGGTAATTTGACGGTCTATCTATCTATCTATCTATCTATCTATCTATCTATCTATCTATCTATCTATCTATCTATCTATCTATCTGTCTATCCATCTATCTATTTATCTATTTATCTATGTATGTATGTATGTATCTATCTATCTATCTATATCTCTCTCTCTATATATATATATATCTATCTATCTATCTATTCATCTATCTATCTATCTATCTCTCTCTATATATATCTGTCTATCTATCTATTTATCTATTTATCTATTTATCTATTTATCTATGTATGTATGTATGTATCTATCTATCTATCTATATCTCTCTCTCTCTATATATATATATATATCTGTCTATCTATCTATTTATCTATCTATCTAACACACCCTTCTACTTAAGAAAGATTAGAAAAAAGAGTTCTATCATTGTCCTTCCTATTTTCCATGAGTCAACCCGTTGTCCGTACCGGCGTCTGTGGTGTTATGCTTAGGCTCTTCGTCTATCACGCAGAAGACCCGAATTCAATTCCCTATTGTAAACGAGCTCTCCTGGGATCTGTCCTTCTTAGCCCAGTTTGTCCTGACCGGCAGGGCCGAAGTAACTTATGTCTCTTAACTGATCGTAGGTGTTGCAAGGGACGTAACACTAAAATCAAATAAACAAAATAACAGTGCAACAATCCCCTTCTCCACCCAACCTTCTACAAATCCATCTATCCGACTATCCATCCATCCACCTATCCATCCATTCATCCATCCATGCATCCACCCATCCATTCACCTATCTTATCTATCCTCCCACCTCTTTATCCATCCATCTATCCGCCTATCTATCGACCTGCCTATCCATCCATTATCCTATCCATTCATCTAGCTATCCATCTATCCATCCATCCACCCACCCTCAATGCCCCATGGAGGGCATCGATCTGCCCAGTGAGGACCGTGCCCACGTAAGAGCCAGGGTCTCGCTCTCCATCCATCCTTATTGATAAGATGAAAACCCTCGAGAGCTCATTAATCGGGAAGCGCCGGATGTTTCGTAGTCACTGCGATTGCTTGGGCATTGGACGAAGACGGTGAAGGTTTACACGACAAAATGCCTGATTGCCAGACCAGGGGATAGATTGGATAGACTTTTTTGTTTTACGTCTCTTGCAACATTGTAACGTCATTTAAGAAATTAGAAGTTTAGTTACCAGTTATACGTCCCCTGCGACACGTTTAGTTTCCAGTTCTTTGTTTCCTGCAGTACTGAAATCTCATTTAAGAGACGGGCTATTTCGACCCTGCCTGCCTGGCTGAAAGAGAAAAAAAATCCCAGCAGATAAAAACCCAAATAGTCCGCGACGGGGATCGAACTCGGGTCCTCCGCATGATAGATGAACAGCCTAACCTTTACGGCCGATTAGAAGTTATTTATTTATATAGGCGCCAGCTTCTTTGGCTGTTTTTGCCAAAGTCATGTGAGAGAAAGTAACTTCGACTTCGATCCTGCCTGTCAGTGCCAACCTGGTCTAAAAGGGATGGATCCCACCAGAAAGACAAAGATGCTCGCTCCCCGTGCGAATCGAAATCGGGTATTCTTCGTGATAGGCCAAGAGCCTAACCACTACACCACAGATGCCGGTCAAGAGCAGGGGATGGTAGAGAGTTATTCAATCCTTTGTATGGTATTCCCTGCTAAGAAATTAATAATACTTTATAAGGGTGAGAGGAAATTAGTACGCTAAGCTGCAGTGTATGGGCTGAAAAGAGGGGAAGGAGATATACGAGTCTATATATATTATTGATCTAACCTAACATGAAATAGCTTTAAAAATGGGGGGGGGGGGGGGAAAGAAATTATCGAAATCTTAGATCATCATACACTTAACATACTAAGGTAGTATTGAAAAAGGAATAATTTATTTTTAAAAAATGGAGCTAACGAAAGTCCCATAACGCAATGACATCATAATAGCACACTAGTGGTATACCAAAGGGAAGTAGAGAAGTAGGCCTACATATAGAAGCCATAGTGAGGTAATAAAAAGAAACGTTTGAACTGTTTTTCCTGAAGGAGTATCATCTATAACTCTGTACATGTCCTTTGAATTTCGAAAAGTTTGAATGTTTATAATATGTACCAAGTTGATT
This sequence comes from Phyllaplysia taylori, assembly GCA_032273245.1. Classification (NCBI taxonomy): domain Eukaryota; kingdom Metazoa; phylum Mollusca; class Gastropoda; order Aplysiida; family Aplysiidae; genus Phyllaplysia; species Phyllaplysia taylori. The sequence continues at coordinate 5,285 of JAUKPP010249959.1, forward strand.
AAGTCATTTTTATTGAACGTACGCAATGCCATCTTACATCCATTTCTTGCTACCTCTGTTGGTATAGCAATTCCAGCGTTTTTGTTAAAGTTTCAACACTGTTCTGATTGCGTTTTGAACTTTGATTTTCTTGTTGTATTCAGTTAAAAATATTCTTAGGACTGCTAGCGCACAATCAGATTTGTAAACGCACAAGATGCGTTTGGTAGAATTTAAGATTGGCGTCATTTCGGCGCAATAAAAAAGCGGGTCCTGTTTGCTAACGGTATCTTTCCATTGCTGATAGCACTGTGTGCATCCCGGATATCCCGCGGTGTGTACATGGAATCTGTTGATTTTGTCACTAGAGAAAACTTAAATCGTTGAAGATTAATTGGAACCCCGGCCCGCCCCCTCTCGCCGCCCCTTCTCGTCCCGCCCCCCCCCCCCCCTACCCACTCCCACCTGAAAAAAGCTCACACACACAAAAAAAAAATCAAAGAAAGAAAGAAACAAAATCCAACAAAAAATAATCAAAAAACAAACAAAACAACAACAACAACGGGAAACCCCACAAAAAAACCAAACTATTCCAAAATACTTTTTAAAAATATTTTTTTTAAAAACCCAGAATATTTCAATTTTTCTATCTCTGACCGTCTTTGAGGTTAAATTCATTATTAGGCTCAATAAAATGTCCTAAGCAGGGGACACAGTACGACGTTTTCTTTAAAAGTAGGGTCAAAGCAGATCGGTTTATTGATCAGTCATTGTTTCGGTAGTGTAGTCTTTGTACAGTCAATTATTAATTTTACTCTGATAAGGGAATGAGAATTCCCCTTTCTTGTAATAATTAGCCAGCTGGGTTTTAACCTTTAGCATAATTCTTCAAAAACGGGTTCCTATTTCCCTCTTGAAACAATGTATGGATGAAGGGTTATTAATTGATTGTAAAGCGCATAGAGCCTGCTTTCAAACGGGGATATGCGCTATATAAATGCAGTCATTATTATTATCATTATCACTATATTAATTTTTTTTAAATTTACACCAAGTAAAAAGCGGTGCGGGTGCAAATTCATCTAAGGAAAGTGCATCAATTACAACACGAAAGTTTGTTATGAGAAAAAAAGTCACATGGCAATGAAGAAAACATAATGGAAACATCTGAGGGTACAACATCTAGTGTACAGCTATCGGGTTAGTTTAAAGTTAGTCGTTTACAGAGAAGCCAACAGGACGATATAGAAATAGAATGACATAAAAATTGATAAATTATAAGAAAAAAGACAAGTAGAAAGCTATATAGAATAATTGTTCCATTAATTACGTTTACCTTTCAAATTTGTATTTTAATAGGATAGCAGGCTATAATGGAATCAACAATATCTGCAAATATTAATAGAGACTATCAATTTAAGTAACTGGTATGCTTCCCAGGAAGTTGAGAAGGTTTCTGAATAACTTGGTCTGATGGGGTAATAATTGATTGTAAAGCACAAAGAGCTTGCTTTCAAGCGGGAATATGCGCTATATAAATGCAGTCATCATTATATTTCTACGGAAGTGCTTTCTTTAAATCAGGAAAATATACGTTAGTCCTCAGTTGATATCATCCATCACATCAGTCTCTCTGTAACTGGAATAGAGTCATCCTTACGTTTTTGCACACCCTTTAAAGCCAAGATGCGGGAGACTAGAAGAGCGCTACTTTAACACAACGTTCTACTTCACTGGTGGTCAACACGTCTAGCTACGAGTCTAGCTCTTGTCAGCCAAATGCGGGGGTTCAGTTTGGGAGACAAACTTATTATAGAAATCTTTGACAGGTTCCACAACAGAAATAGCACACGCAGAAGTGTTAGCTAATGCATACAACACAGTGACATAAACATGGAACTCTTACGAAGTCCCCAGCCGGGGGGTTGGACTAAACATGAACGCAACGTTAATAGGAACAGAATATTCTTTATCACACACGACAGTGCTGAGTAGTTTTATGGAAAACTTAATGAACAGAGAGCTATTCTTGCTCAATAATTTCCTCACATTTTCCCGTGCAATTTGAAGGCAACGAAAGGCCATGGATGGTTTTGGAAAGGGGACGTCACTTCCGCTTCCCACTTTTGGCTGACAGAAGCCATGGCATCCCAAGCACGTGATTGGCCCAAGAGCTGACCAATCAGAGAACATCTAAGTATTATTGTTAAGAAAAAGTTTGACTCACCCACATGTTACTCACCATTTCCTTGTGGTTGGGGTAGTACGCCTGCTCGATTAGGGGAAATGACTCTCTACCCAACCGTTTCTGTATTTCTATCAACTGGGCGAACTGGGGATTAGAAAATACGTTAGTAGGCCTGTAATATTTCAGGTAATATGTCAGAAAACTCTACATCACAAATTGCTCAGAGTCAATTGCCTCTGTGCAACCAGGATCATTTTATTTGATTCTTTGCAGACTTTTCTTAGTTTGGTTACCAGTTTTACGTCCCCTGCAACATTGTAATGACATAAAGAGACGGGCTACTTCGACCCTGCCTGTGAAGACCAACCTGGGCTGAGAGGGAACAATCCAGGCAGCAAAAAATAAAGATCGTTCGTGTGTGAGATCGAACTCGGGTCTTTCGCATGACAGGCGAAGAGCCTAACCATTACACCACTGCGCCGGTCTAGACTTTTGAGCACTGTACTTGATGTATTTAGACATAGATGCCACTGTTTTTTACAGGAAGAATGCATTTCAGATAAGGACCAGAGTGAGCGAGCGAGCGAATGATAGAGAGAGAGAGAGAGGGAGAGAGGGGGGGGGGAGGGAGAGAGAGAGAGAGAGAGAGAGATAGAAAGAGATGGAAGAAACGAGTCTGGCGACAAACGTGGGCGAAAAGAAAGCAGAAAGCTGATAGCAAGAGTGGGTCATTTACAATGAGGAAAAGAAAGACAGCTTCTAGTATGTTTGAAAGCAAGCCTATTATTTGTGAAAAAGAAAAAGGAGGGAAGGTGGATTAAGAGACTGAAAAAGGTATAAATATTAAGAGAGATAGAAAGAGGGAGAGAGAGATAGAAAGAGGGAAAGAGAGATAGGAATAGGGAGAGAGATAGAAAGAGGAAGAGAGAGAGAGACAGAGAAAGAGGGAGAGAGAGAGAAAGAGAGAGAAAGGGGGAGATAGAGAGAGAGAGAAAGAGAGAGAGAGAGAGAGGGAGAGAGAGATAGGGAGCAGGGAGAAGGTGTGAAAGAGTTTTCCGAGCAGAATCCAATAGATTTCCTCGGAGACGTAATTTGCTACACAGCCTTACTGCAAGTGGTATCCGCGCTCAGATCATGCATGCACTTTCCCACGGCACACAGCACAAGACAAGAGATACCCTTGTCATTTCTCATCTATTTTTCACGAGCTTCATCTCCGATTCGTTTCGCTTATCGATTTGATCAACGTATCCCTGGAACAACTCCTCTTGATGGCGATATGATACGAAGCATTAGCAGAGCGAAGCCTATAAAGAACTTATAATGTGTGTTGTCAATATTTTCCTTCCAGCGTCCTGTCATTTCCATTCGCGTGGTTACCGTATTAAGCGACTCCCCTTTTGTTTGGCGCGTTTTATGTTTTATTTAGCGGCTTGATTCGGCATCAGGCCAACTTTGAGGCATTGTTTGTAAGTAATGGCAAGCTCCCGGGCTAGAGCTCTGACTTGTGTTGTCCACTCGTTCACATTAAAGACTATAAAGATTGATTAATAAGTCTTTTGGCTTCGAATAAAGCCTGGAGTTTGATATAGTTAGGGAAAGATTGGCAGCTTGTTTTGCGAAAGTGGATCTATACTGCCACGAACTTGCGTCGTTTGCTTTGCATTAAGCTTATTAAAATAACGCAATTTTCCTAACTTGTGCCAGCTGTTATTGTATGTTAAATAGGAACGATGTTATTCCAGGATTGCATTTTGTTCCGAGCCTGTTAAACAAAATTCACGGGCCCTATAGTATAATGGTTAGGCTCTTCGCCTATCATACGGAAAACCAGAGTTCGATCCCTGTTCGTGGATGACCTGAGCTTTTTTTTTTCTGCTGGGATATTTTCCCTCTCAGTCCGGGTTGGCCCTGACAGTCAGGGTCGAAGTAGCCTGTCTCTTAAATGTGACCTTACAGTGTGGCAGGGGGCGTAAAACTTGTCACCAAACCAAAGACAAATCTTCGTAAACTAAAAATATCTCTATTGGCCTCTAAAGGTCTTTTTTCTTCTTCAAAATGTAGAACAATCTTCACATGACGAACAAAATGAATGGTTTATACCATAGACAACTTATTACAATTCACGTTATCTCAAACCGATCTGCTTATGCTCAAACAGTAGGAATAGTTCCATAATTGGCACCCCCTGGTTGGAAAAAAAAACATTGCTCTCAGCATTAGTCCGTCAAAGCAAGAAATACTAATACTCGCAACATTCGAGTGCAAATACCCTAAGTGTATATGTGTGTATTATAATTTATTTATCTTTTATTATTTCATGCCCTCCCTCCGGCTTTATCCTGTCTCTGTCCCTCTTCTCTCTTCCAATCCCTTCCCACAAACCACCTACAACCGACTCAAACCCCAGCCTATCACAACGACAACAACAAAAGTCTGGCGAACAACCCATTCGTGGCTCAGGTTTCGTTTTATCGTCTTTACAACCACGACATTTTGTTTCTAGATATAGCACGTGGCTGCTTTCAATCAGTCTTAAAAGGATTATATTCTTTTCCGATTGGGTCAACGCTCTGTATTGAAAAAAATCTTAGATCAAATCAATGGAATGCAAGGAAGCAGCAGAATCGGGCGGGGATTTTCTAGACTTAAAGGTGAATGACAAGCTGAGGGCAACGTCACAAAGATAGAGCGTGCTCAAAAATAAAATCGGCATCCAGCCTCGAGCAAATTCAAGCTTTTTGATGCCCCATACCTGTCCACTTGTGGTTCTTTTGAATGAAAATTCTATTTGGGGAAGTTTTTGTTTAAAATTTGGCACTAATCCACACAGAAAATATAATCCTGTGATAAAATTAAACAAACCCTTGTGGCAATTTTTATAGAAAATAATGCAATAATTTCAATGATTGATAATCAAGTTTATATTACGGACCCAGTCATACAATCGAAGCGCGGAAAACAAAAGAAATTGCGGCCATTTTGAATCGGATCCACGCTTGGTTATCGTAATCAATGGCCACGCTCGCAATGCATTGTTGTTACGGGCCTTTTCTCCACTAAAAATGTAGACTCTCTGGTTCTACGCATACGGCCACAGCAAAGATGTGAAACGCTCCATGACAACAGTGCATCACGAGCATGACCACAACCAAGCGCGGCCTCCCATTGACACTACTTTTCGAGGCCGCGCTTCGATTGTACCGTGAGCACTGTTGACATGAGTTACGTCACGAGGACGCCGGGTACGTATTAGAGGCTTCGATACTTATCTCATACACATTATAAAATCTCTGGGCACAGTAAGCATGGGCGAAGTCGAGCCGAGGTTTGGAAATCGACGAATTCGTTGGGTCGGATTCGGAGCTCGAACATTGGGTAAGAGGCCGAGTCCGAACACGAATTCCCGAACTAGGGCAACCAAGGAGAAAATGGAACACACGGAGCGAAAACATATTTAATTTGTTTAAAAGATAACTTTCGAAATAAACTGGTGCCCCTCCCCACTTTGCTGTCAATGAAAACATTGCCTGCCTCTATCCCGACCTCTGTGACCTCTTTCCCGCCTTCCCTCCCCCTCCCTGCCCCCTTTATCTGCACCGGTCCGTGGCGTCGGGGTTGCAGATCTACAGCGTGTTCGGCTCGACGGCTGAATGAAGAACGACTTGACACGATTCCGACCGAATTGATCTTGCCTTTCCTCAAATTTGATTGGCTGCTATCTTGAGTTGAATTCGGATTCGGAGTCGGATTCGACGAACTCGAACCCAAAAATGTTTGGAGTCGAAAGTTCGGAAGTTCTCGGAGTCGGTCCATTCTTAGGCCACAGGCAACAACTAGGTACTTACCACCCAGGGCTTGTCAAGAAAGTTGTACTCCGAGCTCAGAGAGTTCACACTGGGGATGCCGCCATATTTAAATCCCAGCAGCAGATTTCTCCAGTCTTCATGAGCATCTCTGATGTGTTGTCGGATGAGGACAAAGTCGGGCTTGAAGGATCTGTGGGAGAAAAGACGTTTTTTTGTTTTTTTGTTAGGGTTTTAGGGCTTCATCAACTCTATAAGGTCATTTCGTCGCCCATAAAAGACGTAGGAGATGGGAATCAGTTCAGTGGTTCCATTTTGTATGAATGGTTTTACGCCTCTTGTAGCAGCATTAGGTCGTTTCTAGGTCTGGGCTATCTCGCCCTGCCTGTCATGGCTAATCAGACTGAGAAGGATCAAATCTGAAGTTGTGGTGTAATATTTAGGCTCTTCGTCTGCCATGTGGAAGACCCGAGTTCAATCCCGAGTGAGGACGATCTGGTTTTCTTTCTGCTGGAAGTGCTCGTCTCTCAAATGACCTAACCCTGTTGCAAGGGACGTAAAACTGATAACCAAACTAAAATGGATTCAACATCCCACAAGAGAGAAAGGAGATATGCGCCCATCGTGGAAAGTAAGATTCCATTTTCTTTTGTCCAACATGCATAATAGCATGCTGATACTATTCTCAAAATTCGTATGACCACGAATTTTTAGATATTTTTTCTTCTCAACATAATCTTTATTTTGGCCACTCTCTCAACCATAGGAAAAGCTGAAATCTCCACATGATTTAACATCGCAGTCCCATTGGTGAGGAATTTCCGGAATAATTTTTCTTCGTTGCCTCCCTTGAGAAATTTGCTAAACTATACTTGAGCGCCTTGAGAATTACAAGGAGAAATTAAGTTACACAAGAGACGGGACTGCACAGGAGATAGATTGTACATCGTATTATCTTTAGCAGTCTTGAAGAAAGAGTATTAGAGGGACAAGACTGATAGGTAGGAGAAAGTGGGTCAGGGAGAGAGCGAAAAAGGAAAGACGAGAGAGAGATAGAGAGAGAGAGAGAGAAGGGGGAGGGAGGGAGCGAAAGTCAGAGGCAGAGGGAGGTGAGAAGGGGTAAAAGCGAAGAAAAGAGACAAAAAGAGAGTCAGACAAACAGATAGACAGACAATGAGAAAGTCAGGTAAACAACAAAGAAAGAGACAGACAAAAAATAGTTTTTAAAAAAAAGGGCAGGATATTTTCGGAGTTTTTATGGCTCCGACCCCCGCCATATCAGAGATGGACGCAAAATTCGGAGGTCCCGCCTCATATATTACCTTACAGTGCTACATGGGCCGCAAAACAAAACTAAACCGCAGAGAGACTACAATACTCTATAGAATAGTAGTAAAAAATGGGTTATTTATAGAGACGCCAGCCTCAGCTGTTATAGCCTCTTTTTGTTTGGGTTTTTACTTAAGCACCAAATCAGGCTAAAGTTTCCCTGAGGGTTGCCATTGGCGTGCTGCGTTAGCAGCACTTCACTGTCAC
>JAUKPP010249970.1:0-22939 GCA_032273245.1 Phyllaplysia taylori
TCGCCACCCTGTTTGAATCCGTTTGGATCCCTCACAATACCATCTCCGTTGGAGAGCCACTCATCTCCTTATCTAAAATTTAAATAGGACATACTGAGGACAACACCCCTGCAACTAGAGCTGTGCGTTTGCATAGGACACCTTAATTACATATTTTTACAAAGAAACAACAAATAAAAAAGAAATAAAAATATTGTCTGGGGGAACAGTGAACTTCATAAAACTGCGATACGGCAATGCTAAAAAAAATTAAAATGAGGCAATACAGTCTCCACAGAGAAACAATTGTCGAAAGTTTCATTTCTATCTTCATCAAGCTATTTCTGATTACTTGATAACTTCCTGGTGACAATAACCACCAGTCTGAAGAAGACACAATAAATCTGAGAGTATTACATTGTATTCATTATTATATTTCTGACAGAACAAACTTTTCCTTTTATATTGAGGAACTTACCTGTGAGTTTTCATATGCTTTTTACAGTTGACCAGAGTTTTGAAAGTCTTCTGACAGTAAGGACACATGAACGGACGCAGGTCACTATGGGTGGACATGTGACGCTTAAGGCTGCCTCCTGTGGTGAACATGGCATCACACACCAGGCATCGGTAGGACTTCTCACCAGAGTGGGTTCTTGTGTGTGCTTTTAACACCCCGCTAGACACAAAAGAGCGGAAGCAGAGGTTGCACCGGAATGGACGCTCTCCTAGATGAGGGAGAAAAAAAATGAAGAAAAGAAAAATTAGTCAGCAAAAATTTAGGGAGCAGGGGGCCGAACAATACTATGAGGTTAAACTTTTCAAGGGCGTAAAAGCTTGGTGTGAATCACATACACGATCACTAATTTTCTTTAAAGCAGAGTTTTGTGGCATCTCACAATGTTTGCTCTGATTAAAGAATCGGATCTCAAAACACACAATGTTTGACAAGAATTACGGGCTAAATTCTACAGAAACTCTGTGGTGCAACAGTAGGGTTCTTCACCAACCACACAGTGGACAGGAGTTCAATCCCCATGTTGGACGAATATCTCCATCTTGCTGTTGGCATGCTGTATCCTCAGCCCCTCTTGGCCTTGACAAGAAAGATCGAAGTAGCCTGCCTCTAAAATGACCTTACAGAGTTACAAGGGACATAAAATCCGAGCGCTGAGGAGAAACAGAGAAGTAAAATAGTAACTGTACCCACCAGTATGTGATCGCACATGTTGTTTGAGGTGGCTAGACTTCTTGAAGCCTCTGCGGCAATACTGGCACTTGTATGGTCTCTCAAGATTGTTGGTTTCATTAGCAAATGGAGGAAACATGGAGTTCTTAGGTGGCTGCTGGATTAAACCTGCATGAAGAGAGACAGTGAAGAATATGCATTTAATAACATCTGCCAGAACTCATGTGATCAACAAATATATGACAGTCTTAATACTTTATTTCACAAGAAATCAAAATTGGCACTGCATCATAAAAAATTACCAAAAAGGAATGGCTCTATTGCATACAACAATGTGAAATGTTCATGAAATTTAAGCAGAACAATTCACTATTCAAATGAAAAGTTAAAATAAAACAATCAAGTCAAATATGAAATAAAAGATAGCATGCGATGCCCATTAAAACTTTACATGAAGTGATGTTTCATAAGTTGCTTCAGTGTTGGCACCTGTAATGTTTATTGATCAATGACCCATTTCCAAGATAAAAGGTCAATCTTTAAAATATGTGGTGCTCATTATGTTTATAAACTCCATTGCATTGTCTTATAATCTATTTCTCCTGAACATGAATTTTTAGAGCCTGATTGGTTTGTATTATATATAAGTTTTAGTGACTGTGACATTTAATCTTCAGCAGAACTTATTCTTTTATTCTACAACTGTCCACCTCATTTAAGTCCTATGAATTATTTTACCCTTCTGTGAAGCGCCTTGAGCTTGAAATTTTTAAGGGAAGGCGCTATACAAATACCATTATCATTATTTATACTACAAAAGACAACTGACCTGAGTCTGTGATCAAAATTGGTTCCTGTAGGGGTATATCTGTGAGGAGAGCATCATGGCGGGACTGGCGTTTGAGGGGTCTACGTGACCGAGGCACACTGTCAGAGTCTTTGAAGTGCGATTGGATGTGAGCTTTGCAGTGGGCGGAGGTCCGGAATTTCTTATCACAGTGAGAGCACTCAAACGGCTTTGCTCCTACAAAAATGAAAAAAATAAGGGGAATTATTTTCAATAAAAAAAAGTTAGTCAAAATGGCAACATATGCTGTATGCAAGTCCTTGAGCAGCATTACTGCAAAACCAGATCTTTCAATCACTTCAACATAACACATGGCACAAGAACCCTCATTCTTGTTACAATATCCTTTTCAAACAGTGAATTGATTGTACAAAGTCCGCTGTGATTTTTGCCCAGCATCAACAAATAGAAATGAAAAAAAGCTTCCACTGCCACCATGTGCATAATTCTTACTTTATAAATATTACACAAGAGAAATAACTTTTTCACAAAAATCAAGGAATACTAGGAGGAAAACCTCAAATCCTCGTTGGTCTTTAAAGAACATGTATTTTTAACAAATAAATGGAAGAGAAATTTCTATAGCCACATTTAAAAATACGGAGAGTTCACCTACCTGTATGCAGTCGTAAATGCACTTTCAAACTTCCCTGGGTAGAAAACATTTTACTGCAGACTTCACAGCGGAAGTCCTTGACCCCTGTGTGTGTCTTGATGTGAGCTGTGAGTGTGCTCTTCACAGCAAATGCTCGGAAACACTGTCTGCATTTGTAAGGCTTTTCATGAGTGTGAATCCTAATGTGTCGCACCAAATCACTGGGTTTCTTGAATTCTTTTGTACAGTACGTACACTGATGCCATCGAATGCCATTCACCTGACAAGATGGAAAAATCTAAGTCAACCAAAAGTTCAATTTCTACTAAAGGCATCCTAAACTTTCAAATAACCATTTCTGATAAAATATCAAATGAACTGATGAAACAGCACCTGTACAGTAAAAAATATAACCTCTTGTTTTAGTTACAATGTTTTTTATGCTATGGGGCCTGAAAGAAAAAAACCAACTCATCATTTCAGCCCATGAGATCAGCTCTTCTTTTCCTGTCTCCATGACTGGGACAGACAAGCTGAGTAGGGATACAGGACACATTCATGTCCCTACAGTGGCAAATAACTGGCACAACCAGTCAAATTTGAAACTTCATAGAGAGAGGGAGAATGCATTTGTTACCCTGAACATCTTTCTATTCAGACTAACCGCTTGATGATAATATAATCTCTTCAAACTGATCTACAGAAGAGTCAGAGAAATTGATGTACAGAGAAGTGGAAAGTCATGGAATGATGTTAAAAAGATAGCCCAGGATAGAGAAAAGTGGAGAGTGTTTGTTTGTTCCAGGGCGAGGAAGGCAATGATGATGATGATGAAGCTGATCTACAGCTGCACTTAAAAATACAATTTTTCACACTTAAGTAATGCATTCTACCCTGGACTTCATTAAATGCGAGGCCAATGCCACTTGAGACATACCTTTCTAATATAATGCCTCTTCAGCAGACCAGTGGCAGCATCATGTACAGCCATAGTGCCAAGCCTGGCCATGTTGCCATTCCGGCCACCGTTGGCCGAGGACATAGTCACAGCAGGTACTGCACCCGCAGAGCCATCCTTGGCACCATCTACATCCTGATCACCCACCACTGTGCTAGGGAGGCCGCTGTTCTCTAGAGCTTGTTGCAGGATATCAGATGCTCCCTACAAACAAACAGAAAATTTCGAATCTTTTCAAGATCATGGATGAGCAGGAAAAAGTACAAAAAAGGGAACTACACAAGATAATCCATACAACATAATTTCAAATTGTTCTGATGTCTATTCTAGGCAGAGTCAGAAAAAAACATGCCAACATCCTCTACAAAAAAATAAGTCATGTCAAAGTTGTTTCCACTTCTAAATCAGCTTGTCCTGTACTTTAAAAAAGCCATGACACATCCCATAATTCCAAGAATTTCAGTAACAGTAAAGAGCTTTACCCTTTAAGATCTTTAAACTCCAAGAAACAAAAATCAATTGACAGTATAGATGCTAAGCTCTTACCTGGTCAAGAGAGCCATGAATGACCTGTCCATCCACCAGAGAAGCCCCAGTAAGGTCAGCGCCACCACTGACCTGATCAAGGCCCAGCACGTCACTGATCATAGCCGAGTCATTCATGTCTGACAGCTGCTGTAGCGAATGCTGATCTGGCATCTTCATGTCCTGCACAGTTGCTGGGTGGCTGTCCTGGGAAAACAAGTTAACAGCTAGGTAACAAATAAGTTAACAGCTAGGTAACAAGCAAGTTAACAGCTCGGTAACAAATGAGTTAACAATGCAACACAATAGTAAACGAGGCAATAAACAAGTTAGGAATATGCTACTAAGTAAGTCTACAACTAGGTAACACTACTCACGATTAAAAGCTTGTTGCATGGGGACTTCTTCTTCTTCTGCGATCCCCTGATAGAACTCAGGGGTAAGTCATAATGACTGAATTTTATGTACATGGCCTATTTATCCTGCAGTGGCTTGTATTTCCACAAGTGCACTGCAGGGTCCCCACGCCATACAGGCAACCATGTTCCGTTTTCGATGGGTACTCTTATTGTTTAAACTGAGAAGAAAGGCTTCAGTTGTGATGCAAGACAGCTGCAAGATTCTCATTTCTGGATAATGACTTAGCACAATCAATCAGGAGTCAGGTAGGTGCATAAACCCATTGAGACATTTAGACACATGTAAAAATATGGTACCTTGAAGTGGTACAAACAAATGAGACTGCGTAACAATGAAACAAAGTACATCCCTGCATACTGCGCTTTGTAAAAGTACTTGATGTTTTTATTGCATAGTAAAATAGATATTTCTTGCCCTCCCAAAAAATCATTAGGTTAAATATATACATTGCTGGGGAAATATAAGCGGGAGAGAAGACCTTACCCCTGGATCGGCATGAGCACGGCTTATATGAGCATTCAACGAGCCAAGGCGTCGGAACATACAGCTGCACTCCTCACATTCATATATCATGCCATTTTCATCTTTGTTCAATGTGTGCACCCGCTGTAAAAAGACAAATTGCAATTCAAAATACATACATGTATCTACCTCAATAGTTTATTTTGGTTGGGTTTATCTAGTTCCTACACAAGGCTTTAGGAATGAAAAACAATGGAAGAAGTATGCATATTTTCATTATCTATTTCATAATAACAAATATTTTGCATATTTTCAATTTGCACTGAAGTTGTAAGCAACATTTTTTCTTTTGAGTAGTGAGAGAAGATTTAGATTGCTTAGAAATCTCTTCTAAGCAGTGACTTTTTTTTTTTTTAAAGCATTTCAAAATTAGAAATCAAAGAACAAATGTGTGGGCGACCAGGAAAACCCAGAACAAGTCCCAAGCTCTAGTTGAGCAGTACGGCCTGTCAAAGTGAAAATTATCGAGAAAATAAGTATGGCATCGAACTTTAGATCTCAACAGAATCGTATTCGTCGTCCATTTTTCTTTCATTTACGCGTGATTTAGAATGTCAAATCAGCATAGAAATACTTCAATTTTAATTAAATCTGTGGTCACTATAGTAAGTATTTAAACCCTCACGCAGATCACTGAAGCGCGCTGATGATAGACTTTCGCGTAATTCATGTCGAAGTTCAGTCGATTTTCATCGCGGGTTCCATACTCGATACCCCTATGTATGATACATCACTGTAAAGGTTGTTCTCTCTACATTCTTCTTGAATGGACTGCGCATAAATACATTTCACTTGGAAAGAGTGTGCATCCTGTTTACCCATCTGACCCGTAACAGTTTGCCGATCGCAAATAAGCCAACAGGTTTTTTTTTAAATCGGGCTGGAATATGTAAATATATGGGAATAAAAGACACCACCAAAGCAGAATTTTGTGTTTTCTATCAATAAGTTTGTTTTAGACATGATATCTTTGGGGAAGAAAGTGTTTTTGTGTACATTCTGAACCGAGTGCGCGAAATTTAGTTTGTCTTCTTTGCAATCACAATGGCGACCTCCAGTGATGTAGACATCGCTCGATTGCTGAATCTCAATCAAGCCGACTCGAATGCTTTCTTTGAAGTTGTGAACACCTATTTTGGACCACGAAATAGTCAAGAAGATGAAGAATTCAGTGATGCTGAAGAATCTGATCAAGGTAAGCTCAAAATCTCTCAGGCTGTGTTTGTTTACGTTTGATCTCTCCGCTGCTAGATTCAGTCTTTCTCTCCTTCATCAGCCTCGGCGTTGACTGTTGTTGTGTTGACTAGACTACGATTAGTATCAATCTAGATAATCTAGATCTACATGTAGATTGTTTTAGTTTCCTTTTCACTTCTCTCCACACTTGATTTAGATTCTAGATCTAGATTTAAGACTTTTCACCTGCTGTTGTAAACCTCACGCTTAGGGTTCTAAAGGCCCTTGTGATGGCATGGATTGTGGATCTATAGTCTGTACTGTAGATATATTTTAGAGATTGCAGACTGATGACAATTAAGGTTTGTGTTATTGAATGGGTAGGTCAGTGCTTTTACATGAGGATCAGGAAGTTGTGAATATGATCCGAACGGGTCGTGAAAAACTATGGTTGAAATTATACACTGATAACACTGTAACGGGATGAGGCAACATTAGGTTACTACTACTACTACATGTTACACACGTTAAATAGTGTTCCAATGTGACAGCACATACGCCTAAGTATCCTAACAGTTTCATAAAAACAAACCTACTTGTGTCGACAGGAATGTGTAAAATTCTAAACACTACACAGAAGGGTTTTCAACCCCACTCTTCCTCTTAATAAAACTAGTTCCTACCACACAAACAAATGAGGTGTTCTGTTTTTAAAAACGGTATCGTTATTCCTCAGATTCTGATGCCCTGATCGATCCAGACGCTGACGACCTTGTTGAACCCACAACAACTGACTTGGCAGAATGCATCATACCTCGGGATTTCTCTGGTAACTCGACTTCAACTTCGAAACCTGACTGTCAGCAATCAGTTGATGACATCGACCTTGCTCGAATCCTCGCGAAAATAGAAAGTGGCATTCACAAGGAAGAGCATACAAGGAGTTCAAAAAAGAAAAGTCAAGGTAAAAGAAAGTGTTATAGGACTGACTATTCATACCTTGGAATTAATGTTTGCAGGAAGTTTTTCCAGTTTCTTCATTGTGTCAGCGAAGATGTTTTAACTTCTTTACTGAAGCACTACAACGAGAATGGTGTGACCCCAAGACAGCACAAAAATTCAAAGAGGCTGCCAAAGAACGCTCTGGAGTACAAAGACACACGAGCAGTTGTAGATTTCATCTTAAACTACGCTGCTGTCCATGCCATCCAGCTCCCTGGTCGAACACCAAAACACTGGGTTTCCGACGTGCAACTTCTTCCGTCTGACTGCACTAAATCTAGTGTTTACGCCCACTACAAAGCAGCGATTGAGTCGACAGGGGGAGGACCTGGACAAGCTGTCAGGATTGTTTCCTTGCGAAGCTTTCAGCGCCTATGGAAGCAACTCCTTCCTTTCGTGTGCACAACACAGCCAGCCAGCGACTTGTGTTGGACATGCCAGCAGGCCACTAACGACATGAGGTTTAGGGGTCAAAGTGAAGAGGAGAAGGAGAAAATTGCTAAAGATGTGCAGGAACACATCCCTGTTGTCAGATTAGAGAGGGCCTACTACCAGGACATTTGTAAGGCTGCAAAGGAACAAATTCCAACGGATCGTCCCCTTGGCAGCTATCCCCACTGTTCTTTTAACGGACTCCACCACATATCATTTGATTTTGCACAGCAGGTGCACTTTCCCTCTGATCCCCAACAGCCAGGGCCCATTTTCTTCAAAACACCAAGGAAATGTGGTATTTTTGGTGTCAACAGTGAGGGATGTGGCTCTCAGGTAAATTACCTAATCGACGAGGCCCACAATACCGGCAAAGGAGCGAACGTGGTGATCTCTTTACTCCACGACTATCTAGAGAACCACAGTCTTGGTGAATGTGACCTGCATCTTCATGCCGACAATTGTGCAGGCCAAAACAAAAACAACCAGATGCTCTGGTACCTACTGTGGAGATGCCTCACTCAGAGGAATAAAACAGTCAGGCTAAGTTTTCTTGTCGCGGGCCACACAAAATTTAGCCCAGATGGAGGATTTGGACTGGTGAAGAGGAAATATAGACGCACCAAGGTGGATTGCCTACAGGACATTTTGGATGTAGTCAACTCTTCATCCCCCATGAATGTTGGCAAACTGGTAGGCACAGAAAACGGTCCAACACCGGTGCCCACGTACGATTGGACTGAGTACTTGGCGCAATTTTTTGTAAAAATCAAAGGAATCAAATCGTGCCACCACTTTTCATTTGATGCAGCAGGCCAAATCTCCATGAGAAAGAACATTGAAGCTGCAGAGGAGTTTTTTCATGTAGTCAAGGACAGGCCTGACAACAACACAATGCCACCAGTGATACAAGCCAGTGGCCTAAATGCCCAAAGGAAGGCCTATCTGTACAAGGAAATCCCTCCTTTTGTATCAGAGGACAAGCGCGACATTGTCACCCCTGTTCCAGATGTTGCTGCACCACCTGATTCTTCAGATGAGAGTGATAATGATGTCCAGCAGGCTCCTGCAAAGAGAGCCAGGAAAAATCAAGTCCCTGGAGTAAAACAAAATCGAGGGCGCGGCACGAATCAACCCGGTTCCTCTACAGAACAATGATGCCAGACAGTGAGTACTAGATTGCATAATATGCTAAATTTATCTTGTGTTTTTGTGTGAATACCCTTATTTTAGTTGCATGTTGTATCTGAATCAATTGCATGCTTGTGTTGTGTTCAAAGATGTTTTGCTAACACACACAACCCCAAAATACGCTTGCTCAAACTTTGAGAGCCGTTTTCTCAAAAGTGACTTCTCCATACCCATGCCTACGAAAACGGCTATAACTTTTGATCCAATCAAGATAATCATTTCAAATAAAAAGTAAAAGACACAAAATTGATTGCAAAAATAGAAAAGGCAAAAAACAGGGGGGCTCAATGTTGGGGGTTTTCCTGGTCGCCCACACAAATATACCATAATGATAGCTGCTGCTTTGCCTCATGAAAAATGAACAAGTTCCTCAGATTGTCACGTGACATAATCTAAGACAGCAATCCTTCCCAGAACCTCACTAATGAACAAGAAAAACTAACCTTAATATGTGATCGAAGGTTTCCCTTTTGTGCAAATGTCATGGGACAGAAAGTACATGTGTGCGGCTTCTCTCCAGTGTGCTTGGATTTGTGCATCTGTAGCGCTCCCTTTTGGTTGAAGGATCTTTGACATATCTGACACACATATGGACGCTCCCCTGGCATTGCAGAAAAAAGTAGATGTACATAATTAAAAACTTTTCGGTTTCAAAAATAGAAAATGAGCAATTGTCATTTTAGAGTACCAAAAAAACAAAAAACAATTCAAGGTAGCATACTTTCACAAAATCATTTTATTTAATTTTTTTCTAAAAAGAAGCTTTTCTACAAGTCCCTCAGTTTAGTTTAGTTTGGTTACCAATTTTACGTCCCCTGCAACACTGTAAGGTCATTTAAGAGACGGGCTACTTCGACCCTGCCTGTGAGGGCCAACCCGGACTGAGAGGGAAAAATCCCAGCAGAAAAAAAACCAGATCGTCCGCGACCAGGGATTGATCTAGGGTCTTCCCGCATGCAAGGCGAAGAGCCTAACCATTACACCACAGCGCCGGTCCAAGTCCCTCATCCATAGAACAAAACATACCGTCTTGTGAAGTAGTGAAATTTTAAAAAAAAATGATTCCATTATTCAGACTTTCTACAAACAGAGAATAGACCCCACACCCTCAGAATGCAAACGAGAAGGACAATTTTCAGTTAAACATGCCTATGTTACAACCTGTACTGATAATTCAATAATTTTATGATTCCATCTTATCACAACCATCCAACGTGACCAAGATAACTGCAGTCAAACCTGTCTAAGACGACCACCCAATGTACAGTAAAAACTGGTCATTGTAGACAGGTGGTCGTCTTAGAGAGTGATAAAATATAGAAAAAATATAATTTGGGAGTTGATGGAAAGTGGTTGTTTGTGCAGGTGGTCGTCCTATACAGGTGGTCGCTTGAGCAGGTTCCCCTGTACTTGCTAATTACCAAAGTGCACAAAAAAAAACCTTGTTCATGGTGACTACATGTACTTTACAGTACTATGCTAATTCAGTCACAAGTAAGTTAACACACAAAAAAACGATATCTCATTCTCTTACCTGTGTGGATTCTCTCGTGGCGTTCCAACTGACTAGGCTTTTGAAATGTCTTGTTGCAGTGTTTACACTTGTGAGAGAAACCTGTCCGATCAACATTACGTTTGTATGTGCGATGATGCAGGGAGGCCCTGGATAAAATAAGACAAATTTAACAATAATGAAACTTCGGACTAAAGAAACCAAAAGTGTTCTACAGATTTTCACTGTTAATCACGGAGGCAACAATAAGAACAAAGTCTTTCTAAAGCCATATCAAAACATCATCATAAAAATTTTAATTTCCACAAAACATAATATAGCAAAAGCACAACCTCGAATTTGAGGAATTCTCAAGCTAAGGAAAGTCATAATTTTTATAACATTTTAGAGACTCCAGTTTAGAATGTGATTTTGTATTAAATTTTTTTCCAGTTTTGACTGGAAATTCTTCAAAAGTAATAATATCAAAGTTAAAATACCCAAGGCCACAACTTTTAAAAAAATAAAATTTATCCCTGGAAAAAGTAAACATACTTGACTCTATAATGTTGTTTCATGTGTTCTCTCAGGAATGACAATTTGGCAAATTCCTGGCTGCACTGGCTGCACTGATAGATCCTCACACCTTCTTGCTCTTCTCGATGTTCTTGCAAGTGCCTGTCTAGCTGGTGCTATAAAAATCAAACAGAAAAGTTTGCTACTGGCTTAATACTCATCTACAAAACTTTTATGGATGTGACGTAGCCCTGAATGGAGCAAATGCATATTTATACTTAACAGCAGGGTTTTTATGTTATTTTGTTTTTTTAATTATCTAATAGCTAGATTGCCATTTTCGTTTTTAAAAGAAAGAAAACAATTTCTGCTGCTATAAATTTTCACAAAAAATAAAGATTGCTCTCGACTAACAGGCATTTTATTTTACGACATTCCAATTTCATTGAAATCCTAACCCCCTTCCTCCTCACCATATCATGCACCATGTATTTCTAGATCATACAGGCATGCAAACATGAAGACTACGCCGAACAAAGGGTAAAAGAATGTTTGTAATCTAATAAATGACAAACCTGCACACTGAATTCATCCCCACACTCTGGGCACATGAGGCTCTCTTCCTTCTCGTGCAGCATGATGTGAGCCTTGAGGCTGGCTACCCTGGAGAACTTCTTGCCACATTCTGGGCAAATGGGTTCACGGTCTGGACCCACGTGAGTAGCCAGATGCAGGAGGAGGTTGTCCTCAATGTTGTAGGACATGGAGCACTGGTTGCATCTGTGTGGTCGGTCAGAACAATAGAGAGGAAGTGAGTATATGGTTGCATCTGTGTGGTCAGTCAGAACAATAGAGAAGCAGTGAGTATATGGTTGCATCTGTGTGGTCAGTCACAACAATAGAGAGGAAGTGAGTATATGGTTGCATCTGTGTGGTCAGTCAGAACAATAGAGAAGCAGTGAGTATGTGGTTGCATCTGTGTGGTCAGTCAGAACAATAGAGAAGCAGTGAGTATATTGTTGCATCTATGTGGTCAGTCACAACAATAGAGAGGAAGTGAGTATATGGTTGCATCTGTGTGGTCAGTTAGAACAATAGAGAAGCAGTGAGTGTGTGGTTGCATCTATGTGGTCAGTCAAAACATGGAGAAGTAGTGAATATATGGTTGCGTCTGTGTGGTCAGTCAGAACGATAGAAAAGCAATGAGTATACATTGGTGAGACTTGTGGCAAAACTAATCAGGAAATGTTGGTGGGATTTTTTTTAAATCTAAGACTGATCATAAAAATTTCAACTTTTAAGGTTAAAACGAACACCTTTTGTCATCTTCCCTCTGTAACATAGGCTAATGTCACTCGAGTTGCATTTTATCTTTATTTATTGACAAAAAGATGATTCCTTTACTGAAGTTCAACACAATGAATCTTAACCCCCCATTTAGTACATTTTTCAATCCAATGGAAAACAGTATCATTCTGTGTGAATAGATTCTAGGGTTCAGTCTCAGTGCATAACTTTTTTCAAACTGAAAAAAATTCAAATTGAGTATTGTAGAAAGAAAAATGTGAAATTATACAATATAAAAATTACATACATCTACTGGTACTGCATTTGATTTACCTGAAGGGTTTATCTTCATCGTGCGTTTTCAAATGCCTTTGCAGCTGATTCCACTTGTTGAATACTTTATCACATAATGTGCAGTTGAAGGGACCCTGTAAAAAAATAATGATGCAGAAATCAGAAATAAATTGTATTTGTTCTAATTCCTTACCCTTTGCCATTTGAACGAAGTTCTTTATTCTTGGTTTAGCAAGCACAGTTTTCAATTCTCAGGGAATAACCTTAATTCGAAGCGCTCAGGATAAATGATGCAGCTCAAATCAACAGAAGTCAAGATATGCTTTTGACCCTAGCCTAGCACAATTCAGAGCTATGAAGAGTGCTAGAGTCTGCATCTCTTTCCCGTGTACTTTGCAAACACACACAAATTCTTGGCAGTGTGCACATCCACACACTTCATGCACACCCCACGGCAAGCTGGCATGGTAATTAAAAGCTTCTGGTTTATAAAGTGTATCAGCCCACACATTCAAACACACATTGGCTGACCATAGTTATTCGGCTGGACTCCCTGGCTCAAATTAAAATTACACTGATTTTTATTAACAGGACTAATTAATGTTGATTCCATTTACACCTGCATGCAAAGAAGGGAAACAATCATTCGTTATACATCATTTCAATTGACATGAAAATTTTATCTTTATAATTGAGTTCCAATTAAGTGAACTCAATTGTATGAGGGTCTGACATTACCCCGCTCAAGACCAGAAATGAGTGGGTGGGATTGTATGCAATCTTCCTCAATTTGTCTCCTTCAAAAATCTGTTGCTCTGAGCTTTTTATTTAGAAATCATTGAAAGAATACAAAAGAAATAATCAAGTATACTCTAACTATATTCTACCCGATGTTGGCCAACACTTACTTTCCCAATGGGTGGTTTCACATCAAGAACTTCTGCATTTGCTTGCTGCACACATGGTATCTGGTCCAGCACAGGTTGTTCCAAGACTACTTGGTGACACTAAGAAACAGAATGATGAAAGATGAAAAAAAGTGAAGATTGTAGGCCTTCAAGAATGAAACTCAGATGTAACGAGATCAGCGTTACCTTCCAAATGTCCTCATTATGTCCGACGCCTCAGGTGATTTAACAAAGACAAAGAATGACGAGATTTTTCCATGTCTCTCCATACAAAATACAACCGATGTCACATTACATCCATGCTCATTGTATCCGTTTCCACACTGTTCTTCAATCCTACTTCAAAACTGTAAACACTTTGTCCAAATAAGGTCAATTACAAATTTAAAAAAACAATAAAGTTTCCAGTGAAAAAAAGCCTGGCATCTTATCACTCAGACTTAATTGTATATTTTAGGAATGCATTGGTTCAAACTTGTAGCATTCTAGACGGTAAAAATAAATAATAAGGGTTCAACTACAATACCCAGTGCATAAAAAAATCTATAAAGGATCCAACTTCTTCCATGGGCCTACCTGTTGGAGGTCTATGGTACCATCTGGTAAGGTCTGGTGGACTTCAATAGCAGCATTGTCAAAGATTTGGCTCGTGTCCAGTACGGAGGAGTCAATAAATGCCACTGTGGTGCCATCAGGCAAGGCCTGTAAGCCATGGAGGCCCTGAAGAGCTTGCAGGCCTGGATCAAGAGTAGCCACTTGGCTAATGTACTGGGCATAATCTGAAAGAGATAAAAGTAAATAAAAATGAATAGCGTAATCATGAAGAAGTACCCATGATGAGATAAATAAGTGAAAGAATAGATTAGCACTAAAACGAATCTATAGAATCATATTTTATATTTTTCACACTGTGTGATATAATATGAGTTGGTTTGATGTGAAATGTTCTTTCATCAAACTAAAAAGACACTCAGTCCCCGCTCGATGATCTGAAATCTCTGCTGTGAAAGGGGGCAAATTGAGAACAGGATCTTCATATTTGTCCATGATGACACAATGTATCCAAAATCGAGCCTTTATTTTTATCATTTTTTTATAGCCTATATGGGAAATATCACTTTGAAAACCATTCAATCAAAGCTGTTTAATTTATATGTTAGACTCCAAGACATGTCCGCCTCATATCATATGTGCAGTTCCGGATTGGTCTCCGCAGCATGTTCATTTCCTGGTTGCACATGATTATGTGCACGTTCATTAGTGGGAACTTTTACTTTCACAATTTTAGTGCTCCACAATGCACATCATTCATAAAAATGGTCTCTGTCTTTGACATTTCTTTTTATTCCTCCTTGTTATTTCGAAAGTATTTTGCAATTAGTTCATAAGCTAAAATAACTTACCTCTAGCACTAACAAGTAAAGGAAGTAAACAGAAAGACTGGCCCTGCTGCCCCTATCCTTGATGTAAGCCACCAATCCCTACTGACTATACTCCCCATCTCTCCCTTTGAAATGACTCTACCCAAATCAGAATATCTGGCAAACCCTTGAAACACCCGCAGGGAGAAGGCTGTACTCAACTGTACCCCATCTCTCTCCTTTGCACTCCATGCAAATAAGGTGTGTATGAACTGGAAGGTTACAGTGAGAACTGCTTCCTCCATATTGACAATGACAAGAAACCTCACAGAAAGCCATTACAAATCTTCTTTTCTTTTCTCAAAAAACTTTATCTTCCATTTATTTTCTCCAGAAATCATGCTTGAGAAATGGTTGCTCTTCATTTTTTCTATTTAAAAAATAATGGCGTAGAGAATGAATGCAATGCTAGGGAAAAGACAAGCGAGCAGCTGTGACATGAAATGAAACTTTGTGTCAGTGTGCAACCAGGAAATGCTCAAGCGACGGAGAGGAGAATCCGGACATAGATATACAACGGAGGGTGAAAACGCAACAATTCCTAATACTATGTAGTGGATCAAGTGGTGCCTGGCAGAGTATCAAAGCCCCCACTGTTTATGATCCAAGTTACAAAGGTGACGAGATTAAAGAGTGGGCTGGAAAAAGGGGGAAGAAATCCGACTCAGGACCACTGACATTAAATTTTAAGTACCGGTATCTACATTGCCCCAGTTTTCGCCCACCTAAGAATGCGTAGGAAAACACAGTTTAACACTAGATTCCCATTAGGTGGGCAAGATTTGGCACTGGGCGAATATTGCAGCACAAGAGATAACAATAAATTAAAATGGTCTCAACTGTAGTTGTGAAGAGGTGAGAAGTGGCAAGGGAGGGAGGGTGTCATATTGGAGAAAAAGCAGGGTAAAAGCCCACCACAGTTGTTTTCTAATCAGCCAGGAGTGGTATTTTAAGAAAAGCGTCTTCTGCTGTGTTGTATGGTGGACCAATCTAAATTAGGCATCTAGGTTGCCCCAGTTTTCGCCCACCTAAGAACGCATTGATTTACACAGTTCAAGTTTACACTAGATCTAGATTCTAGATTCCCATTATTATTAGGATGTTACTACAGACAAAGCAGTGATTCTGTCCAAGATCAAGATGTAACACTGCAACGTAGGTCTGTCTGAGCTACCCATTGAATATCATATTCTTCTCTTCTTCTAGAGATCTTCTCCAGCCCAGTTCCAATTCATTAGATATTCCCATTTCATTAGATTATAGACTATAGAAAATTGAATCTAGCCTAGTCAACTGTCAACATGACATGACATATATAGATCTAGATCTAGATATCTAGATCTATAAGTTAGCAGACCGGGGGTGATACATGTATGAACTGCACTTTCCTTCATTTCAGAAGAAAGTAGACTGGGGTATGGGGTTAAGCTCAGAGAAGTTATTCGACCATCAGCATCATACAACAATTATGTTGTCAAGGCCATAACTTATCTAATGATGTACCAGAGCCTAACTTAAAACGCGTGAAATATTATCTGGCTGTACGTCTCGAAACGAGTATGAATACTGAAATGACAATATTCCTGCGCCTCCGGGACCTTTCTCAACAGTGAGAGGTGAGTAATCTAGGTCCCGCTTGATAAGACACAAGGGCCAAACCTTCCCGCATGTCTATTATGTGAATGTAAATGTTACATTTTAATTACATTTAAGAAGGTTTGACATACCAATGACATTTTCCACTTGAATTTGTGGCAAACCTTGGCCGTCTAAAGACATATTTTCGCCAGTTCGGTTGATACCAAGATGGCGGATATTTTCTACATTCTCTGAAAACGAGGCATTGTGTGATCACATGCCCGGATGTCTCCATTTGATTGGTCATTCAAAATCGAAAGTAGATTTAACACGTGCTTTTATTTACATCGAATTTGAATTGCTCCTCCCACTGCACAAGCAATCCAAAGATTATTCTACCGCCGCACTATTGCACGCTGAATCCCCAACCTTTTCTGTCCCTTACTCTTGTACAATCATAAATGTTGGGTTTTTTTGTATTATTTATTATTGTCTGTAAACTTCGAGACTGATTACATTTTACGTTAAGGAGCATTTGAAACCTTGGAAATAGATGTGAAAAAAAAAGAAAAAAAAAGATCGGGGTGTAGGCGACACGGGTGTCAAATCGTGGTGGGTTTTTTATCTCTTGTGTAGAGCCCTTCAGAGTGAGTAACACAATTCGCACTCTGTGGGCGGGGGTTTGGGCTACGTAAACTAATTTTTATTTTAATTATTAATATCAACATGTAGCACTGTTTCATCAATGAACCTTGGGGCCGTTGGGCGTATTTGTTTGGTAAAACAATCGGGCAGCAATAAAACTGTAGGCTAATTGTAATCACCAAAGAATAATAAATTTGGGGAGGGGGTGTTGCGTTGGGTGGGTTTTTTGTACGGCTGTAATGAAAAAGTCGCCTTGGGTTATTAGACTACATGGTAGGCCTACGTGAAGGCCTACATTGTTATTTTTAACAAATTTGCCTGTGTTCGTTGGTTTCCTTTTCAGTCAATTTTGTTGAGTGTGTGTGTTGTTGTTGTTGAGGTTGTTGTTTTTGTTGGGGTTTGGATGGGGTGTGTTTTTATTTTGGTTGGTTTAGACATTTTTATGAGGTTTCGTTTATTTTTGTTGTTTGTTTTTGTTTTGTTGCTGGTTGTTTGTTTTTGTTGTTTGTTTGTGTGTTGTTTGGGGGGGGGGGGGAGTAGGTGGGCATTGTATGCTCATGACACAGGGGATAAAATTTCAGTAACTCTATTATATTGTTCTACAAATAGCCTGCACCTGGCTTATCAATATCTTTAGCCTATGCCCGTGTGGTACCGGTAGGAGGCTGGAAATGATGGTGGTGATTTGTTTTTACGCCCTTTAACACGGTCAAGTAGGCTACCTATTACATGTATCATTTCTTTTTCTGTCCCGACAAAGTAAGCTTAGGCTTCCCGGTACCAGAGACACATAGATATTATGTTTACATGGGAGAACCCGTTTTTTTGGCACACATTTTTCAAAACTGAGTTTCATTTTACCCGTTTTTTGACGCACCCGCTTTTGGCACACTTTATACTCGTTCTGTTCCAAAGAATCGATATGAACTATGAGAATCGGTCGTCTGATTACAGGATTTGAAAACTCCATGAAAACCAACGAAAATTTCTTCTTAAAGTGATGTATTTTCCCCTTTCTTTAGCCAGGCTAGAGCCCGTTGCCCCCTGCACATCAACGGGGAGGTGGAAGTAGAATTATGTGCATGATAATGTGTCTGATTGGTACCGGTACAAAGGTACAAAATTAGGTAAAAATTAAGGATGGATATGATTTTGAGATTGTGACTTTTGTAAGTGTTCAGTAAATAATGCTCGTAGAGGTAATTATTTGTTCTAATGAAAGTTTTCCAAAAAATGTTATTTTACTAAAAGAAAAAAGAAACCTCGGGGCTGTAAACATTACTTTGAAAAAACAAACTTCTAGCTGTGTTATCAAATCTGACTTTAAATGTAGATTATTCTTATAAATATTCGAGGCAAAGCGTTCAAGGTTATATAAAGAAAGAATGAGTGGTGTGTAGGCCTTTTGCATTGAAATAGGTAGGGAGACTGAGAAAACGGGGCTACCAACCATTCTAGGCATAGTTAAAAAGAAATCTGCAGAGTCAAAATTATGTCTTAATCAGTCCCCAAGGTATCCCTAAAACCCAGCATCTTTTATAAACAGACTCTGGACTTGAGTGCGTAAGCGACTTATTGCAGACGCGGCTACATGAACTGCAGTGAAAAATTGAGCGTATCGATATCAAACTGAAACAAGATAATACAAACATGGTAAAGAGAGAAATATTGTGTGCCAAAAGCGGGTAAAAATGGGCGTGTCAGTGTGCCAAAAGCGGGTAGAAAAACGAACGTGTGTGCCAAAAACGGGTGCACCCGTTTACATGTACAGTGGATGCTGCTTAAACCGAAATCAGCGGGGCCGATTGAATTCTTTCGGTTTGAACGACTTTTTGGTTTAGAGTAACTTTGTTCGGTGAAGGACAAAGTACATGTACTATGTACGGCTACCAGTAGTAAAATGATGAATGACTGCCGAGCTCCTTCGTTAATGAGCAAATTGTTACAAATATTTTTAAAAAAACGTTTTTCCTTTTGAGCTAATTTTTCTCTCAGTTTATCAGTGCTGGCTCCATAGACACAAAATTAATGTGGCTTTGTTTTATTTTTCTTTGAGTAAGATCATTTAAGAGACGTGCTTCTTTGACACTGCCTGTCAAGGCCAACCCAGGCTGAGAGGGACAGCAGAAAACACAGATGTTGTTCGTCCTCACAAGGGAATCGTGAGAAATTTAGGCTAGTTGGCTAGCCTGAATATGATACATTTTGTACTCTTTTCATAAAAGCAACGGCAATAATTCTATTGATCCGCATAGGGTATAAACTTGACAAGAGGAGGCCAAACTTTGCATCTGATCAATTTCTTTAATAAGTTTCTGGTAATGGTAACAAAATATTATCTATCCCATAGCAATTCCTGTACAGAATGTCCCTGAAATCCAGGAAAGGAGCGTAGAAAACAGTTGGGGAACAAAATCATCAACAGTGGAAGTCTTCCAGATTTTAGACAGACTCCAATCATTCACATCATGATCCCAGTCAAAATCACAGTGGTTTTTAAGAAGAGCAGCTCAGCTGCATGACCAGACATACAATCACAAAGCATGGCGAATGAATTCGTCATAGGACATCCACACTTCTGGAGGTGTAACTAGTATTGCTTAAGACTATATTCTGTACACTTTGTATTATACAATGTATAATAACATGTAACCATAAGTTACCAGTAACTTAATTCAATACAAGTAATGCCAGCAGAAACATTCTCATAAACCAGGAATCCGGTCGAACGTAAATCCTATGTGAATGTGTTGTCTTAGGATGAACGAAACTTTTCTTCAGCTCAGCATGTTTCTTGTCTTTACTGTGATGTTCACATAAATGTTGCAATTTCTTTTTTCATGATTTGTTGAAAAGACTAAAATAAAAATGGAAATTCAATTGGGCCTTTTCATGTTTTTATGATTTCCTTCAAATTGACTAAGTGACTAAGCCTTCGTACATTCTACACAATGGCATGACAGAGCAATAAATGCTTACACATGTGCAAAGTAAGAATGGTGTGTACGGTACATAATTTCAATATGAAACTTATCGCAAAACATATGCACTTAATCAATCTACCAAACTGTTTTCCATTAACACTTTGTAGTCACACAGGCAGAAAGACAAAGAACCCTATGGGTCACACACAGCCAGCCGTGACACAGTGAGGCTTCTTAGGCCTGGTGCATATATATGCGGCAAGGGTCTCGATGGGTGAACTTAGGTTGGTGCATATATGCGCCGAGTGACTACAAACTGTTAAACTATGTGTAACCTACACATTAATGAATTCAGAATCTCCTGGTAGAGACCAATGTAATAATGCTGCAAGATCAATGGGCCGAAGGAATTTATACAAACCACATCTCTATCTTATTTTTAAATGCATGTTTTCAGACCTGATTTACACACAAAGTTGTGTAAAAATCTGATTTAACAAAATTTTATCATGAAAAAAATAACAAGACCAAGAGTAAAAAAAAGGCATTAAAATACAGCAAAATAATAATGATGAGATCATGCTATGGTGACATGGGATATTTCTGTTACTCTCAAATGTGGAAAATAAAGTAAATCACAAAAATATATGCCAGCATATGTACACATTTGATTTATAGAGAGAAAATTAAGTGCAAGTAAGTGCAACCTGAATATTGCAAATCAAGGATAACAACAATTGTCTTAAAAATGAATGGTTTGCTCTTTCATTTTAATTGACCAGGTTGACATATGTGCTGAAAAAATTAAGGAGATCGACCTCGATTGTTGCCAATGTTAAGGGAGAGGAATCTTGTGTTTTGGTACTTCCATAAAAAAATGGCAGAGAGTAGACTGAGAACTTAAATCTATTCAAGTAATTAGTATGCAGGTTAGGCAAAGATTTACACAAGAGATAACAGAGAGCAAGAGTACCCAACCATTACACCACTCTGCTCATCTGATATGTTTCAATAACTCAATCAGTTGAAAAATACAAATACAAATTGATGTGTTTGTTGGGGTGGGGGAGGGTTGGTGTCGATGCTTAGGTCTACATTCTGAGCAGTTCCAAGCAAAACGGGCTGTGGGGTGAAGATCCCATGTGTGGCCTAAAGCATTAGTAATAAAGCAGTCGTAATATCGCATTGAAATTTTCAGGAAAGCTTTAAAACCCTTACAAATTTATTTACAACTATCAAAACTATGCCAGAGTCATGAGGTTATGGCTGTCATGTCATCTGATAACGTCTTGCCGTAACGGTCACATTTCTACATTCAGGAGATGACCATGCTATACTCAGCCTTTTAACCAGAGTAGTTTTATAGTTCAGCCTATTACCTTAATATGTATGAATAGGACACACAAGATTTTCCTGCAGACCCGGGATTTACAATAAAAATATCCCTTTGATGCTTATGTCATAACAGTCAAGAATTCGGCCATGAAAATGTTAATTCCATCACAAATTGCTATATTTAGAATAAAATAGGTCTCTAGTTTCTATAATTGGAACTTCGTCTATCTACTGCATTAAGTAAACTTTTATAACATCTATAAAGGTAAAAAAGTAAAAGATAAAAAATGTCACACCATAACACTTGACTTGGGACCTCCTTTCTACAGAATACTGTGAAATGTAAGTACATGTACATATATTTCTGATTAACTGCTTCATTTAATCACATTATTAACTATTAACATCATCAATATCTTTCAACCAGACAACAAAATGCAGACTGCAAATCAGTGGTTTGAATAGTCAATCAAATGAAAGTGCCACTGAAAGTATTGTATTTCAGCAACAAAGATTTTTGGTTCAAGGACTTCATGGAAGTGAATTATAGGAATTGCAGATATTGTCAGCATGATCCTTTAAGCAGGATATAATGAATTGTAGGCCTATTACCGTTTTCATCACATATCACAGCTAAAACTGTCCTTTTTTTTGCCTTTTGACGGATTTGAAAACAAAGGTCTATAGCAATGGCCTATTCCATTGTCATTGTAGTTTTGGAAATACATGTACAAGTAAATGAAAAGGTATTTCTTTGTATTGAAAGCAAGCATTATTCATCATCATCATCAAGGCCTGTCACCCTTGTCAGGGGAAAGGCCACAGATAAGGGATTTCTGTCTCGTTTTATCTTGGGCAATCTTATCAAGCTCGCTCCATCCGCATCCAATTATCTTCATGTCTCTCTCAATACATCTTTTTCAGCATTATTTATTTACAAATCAAATGTTTGAAATAGTCAAGATCAGTTCCATACCTCACATACTCCAGTTGTGATTTGGGACTCAGTAAACTTTGGAAGGACTTAGTACAGTAGTCTCTGTCTATATACATGCCAAATAAATGTGCACTCTGCTCAAACACACACTATCGTTATGGTTATTACAGATTTTTTGCTGTACAAATTGTGTGTATTAATGATCGTTCCGCCTAAATGCACGTTTTTCAGCCCTTCCAAGCACCATGCATTTAGGCAGAGACTACTGTATGACAAATGTATATATATTACAGTATATGGAATGCTTGCAAATATGGAATTCAACAAAATTAAAAAAAGAGTAGCACCTTCTCAAGCATCAATGATTGACTGCTCGTGTCCATGTAATATTATTATTTATTATACTGCTATATAAATGTTAGTATTGCTATGTTTTAAAAAGTGAGCATGCAACAACATTTTCTTGGATCCTCTTCAGCTATTCTTGTCTTGGCATGGGTGCAACATTTTTGGCTCATGAAAATTGACAGATCTTTTGTAGATAGGGTGTCTCTAAATTTTTTTCATTTCCTCAACTTGACAATAAGTGACTGATTATGATGTGCAGGTTATCATTTCTCTTTGCAGGTAAAGAAAATATGTTCTTAAATGGGCATTTTCGTGACAGCGAAGTACTGCTGACGCAGCATGCAAATGGCAACCCTCAGGGAAGTTTAAGCCTGATTGAGTGCTTAAGTAAAAAACAAAACAAGAAGAGGCTAAAACA
>JAUKPP010249971.1:0-12792 GCA_032273245.1 Phyllaplysia taylori
ATCGAAGTGTCGTCAGCGTATTTAATGAAAGGAATGTTATTAAAAGAGCTTCTACAGTCATCTGTGTACAGGGTGAATAGGACAGGGGCGATAACCGAACCTTGGGGGGCCCCAGTGTTGGTGACGATAACTGAGGACTTGAATAACACATTTGCTTCGGAGAACACCTCTTTCAGCAAGTTCATGTACAAAGTTATCTTACAAGCTCGACTTCTACAAAGATACTCTGGGATGGATCTGGGCGCCAAAATGACCTTATAGAGTCTATGGAGCCGCAAAACCCTAACCAATCAAACACACAAACAGCAAAGGTGCGAAATTTGAATGGGCATTCTAAAAAGTGAGCAATTCCGTTTATCCGGATACCCAGATTCTTGTTTGATGGAGGTGATCAGATTTAATTTTGACTTGCTCAGCGGCACGTCCTCATGTGTCGCATATGGCCTTTCACGTTCTCTTTCTGTTGGATAATAATAATAATATGCTTTCTCCTCGTTCTATCTCCCATTCTATCAAACACTTTTTGTCTCTACAAAGCGACCCGTGTGACTGTTTATCCCCTTTTGGTCGTAATGCTGTCCCTGCCTGCTATACGCTCATAGTGGATTCGGGGGTTGCAGATGCAAAACGTTTATCCGAATTGGCTGTGTTAGTTTTGTTGTTGTTGTTGTTGTTTTGTGTTTATTTGTTGTTGCTGCTGCTGCTGCTGTTGTTGTTGTTGATGTTGTTCTTTTTGTTGTGCGTTTTAGGATGGGGAACGTAAATAGATATCAGTAGAAATATAACGCTTCCTCTAAATGGACGAATAACTCCATGGAAATAATAATATTCTCTTTAATCATTTGTATTATGATTATGATTGAGATATTTTACAGCATTGTGTCACACACGCCTTTAGTTTTCTCTTTTATATTGACAGAAGTTATAACTTACGGGATTTGTGACTGCTATTACCGTGGGCATTAAGGTTCTGTTAATTTCTCAAATATCTAAATGAAAAAAATTCCCTCTATAAGGGGCTTATTGCCGTACCACGTTTAAATCAGTAGATATTGATATGACGTTTATAGGAGGCGAGGGTGTGTGTGTGGGGGGGGGGGGGGGGTGGCTTTCTTTTAATCAAAATAAGGTATGTTTTAATCTTTTCGTCTGTTTTTGCTAATCATCATGGATGATGCTGGTGCTCACAAATGATGGCAAGGCAGCAATTTTCGACAGTCTTATCTCATGGTATTTCCTTGTTTCTACCGGTCTGTGTGTTCATGTATCTCTGAGTATTCATTTGTTGTTCTCTGTGTGTCAGGTCTGTATGTAAAAGTGCTGTGGTGTAAGGGTTAGGCTCTACGCCTGTCATGCGGAAAACACGAATTCGATCCCCAGCGCGGACGATCTGGGGTTTTTTTTCTCCTGGGATTTTTTTCCCTCTCAACCCAGGTATGCCCTGACAGGCAGGGTCGAAGTAACCCCTGCTCTTGAATGATCTACCATGTTGCAGGGGACGTAAAACTGGTAACAAAACAATAACCAATGCCTGTGTGTAAGAATCAACAAAGGTCAAAATACGTGTGTAGTGTGTACCTATGTGTACCGGCATCATGTATGTTCCAGTACCTATTCATTTTGCTCGTGATCTTTGATAAAGGAATGAATAATACCAAGATTTTAGAGGACAATAAACTCTTTTACGAAATCACCAGCAATATATAACTACGTACCACTATATATCACATGATTTCCGACATGTTTATGACCATGCACGAGGCGTATATTGTATGTACAAGCTTTACAACTTTGGTGGCTAGTGATCTACTGGAACGGTGAGCAAACGGTGGTCGTTGAACCTTTTTGGGTCATTTTCCAGGCGAATGATCCCCAGTAAAGTTGTGTCATGCATGACTGCGTGGTAGCAGATGTCTAGGTAAACTGTCAACAAATTTTCCAGCAATCGATTTGACCCTTTCGAGGTGCCAAACGTGACAACAAAGTGGTCATCTAGCGTCATCTTGCGAACAAAAGATGCGGGAACAGCAAATATACTGGTGGAAAGGCAAGAAGGGTTGAAGTGAGTTGATATTTAATCAAAATTGTCTTTGTGACTTGGTAAAAGTGGACACATCTGTGACCTCCATGAGGGCAGCACGATTAGTTGACACTGACGTTGATTACTTTGTTGTTCTCGAACTCAATGATTGATGGATTGTACAACACAGAATTTGCTGTGTGTGCATACAAGAAATGCCAGTTGTGTACGGGCTCGAGAGAAGTGATGAAAATACAAAGTAAGGAGCAGGGAGAAAAAGACCGCTAAACATAATACAGAATAATATATAAAAAAAAGTTCCTATTGATCCCTATTCGGAGTGTCAGTTTTAGATAAGTTAGACAGTTTCGAGTTATTTACTCATAGAGGCACAAACTTCTTTGGCTGTTTTAGCCTCTTGTTTGTATTGTGATAGTCTTTTCCCTTGTGGTTTGTTCCATTTGTGTTTTATCAATACGTGTCCTATTGGTGTCTTTTTCACCAGGAGTCAGCTTCAGATTAGAACTAGCAAAGGTCTTAAGAGTTGATATTCAAGCCATATGGAAACATGCAAACACAAATCTGCTGAGTAAGGCACTTCTCTTTTTTCTCTCCCTCTCCCCTCCGCCACCTCCTCTTTAATCTCTCTCTTTGTATCTCTTGCCCTCTGTCTCCCCATCTCTCCCGTACCACAGCCAACACATCCTCTCTCTCTCTCCTCCAACCTGCTAACTTGTCTGGGTTTGTTCAGTCTAATCACAAATACATTCTTTATTCAAAACTTCGCGACTGATGTCACGAACAATCAAATCTGAAACACCAGATTTTGTTTACGTGATGTCAACATGTCTGTAGACATAGGCTACCCCCCCCCCCCCTTTTTTTTTTGTTTTCCCCTATCCCGAGTCCCTTCGTTCTGGGTGGCCGTGACCCGAGGACAAGAGAAAACTGAGATCTTTGATGGTTAAAACTCGATCTCCACCCGCGAGCTTCTATAGCAAAGATAATTTGTTTTTGGATCTCCTCAGTCAGGACCGTCCTTCAAAGTCCACATGGTTTTCATCAGCCAAAACTAGATAGAAGGGATTTTTTGCTTTGGTCCGCGCATTTCCATTTGCTTACTCTCTTCTTTTCTTTCCTCTCTGAAGTGTCGTGTCCTCTGTTAAAGCCAGCGGTGAGAAAGAATAGCCCCTCTAAGTAGCCCGGACTCACGGGCGCACAAAAGAAGTATTTACCGCGTCTCTTTACTTTCTCCAGGGATGGAGCAGCTATGGTAACCTGATCTGGATAACTTTTTCCAGCGAAGACTAATCACCCTCGTGGTCAAGCGGTCACGCTTTCACCCCTATGTTTAACCCTTAGGGACCAGAAAGACCTTTCACAGTAAGGGGGGATCTACTGTAGGCTCTCTAATACCCTCTGCCCGCTTGATTACGTACATCATCTTTAGCTAGAGTCCCGGATGTTTCCCACGGAGGAGACTCTGGCGAGATGATCACTCTTTTCCTCCGGAATCTCCGAAACACAATAGAGCTCGCCAAAAATGCCGGCCTACCCTTAATTATAGCTTTGGAAAATGTATTTGTTCCGCATGTTTAGGTCTGACTGTTACTAACACAGCTTAAGCCTAACTCTTTTATGGCGATTCTTTTCTTTTTTTTTCACCCCAGATATCTATACACGATTAGCTTTTCGGGATTGTTTAAGTATCAGGCGACTGCCAAGAATCAGCTTTTGAGTTCAACCTGTGTTTGGACCAAGGGACCAGTATGTTGTGGAGGATACTTTTTTATTGTCTTTTTCTTTTTCTTTTTCTTTTCGAGATTTGAAATTTTCAACATCATCTTATTGGAGCTGGAATGCTAAGTAGATGGTTCTGTGACTAGGCTGATCTCATCGGCCAATAAATGTACTAACATGTTGTCATTGTAACTTTATATAGAAAACAACTGGTACATCCGTTTCAGCAAAGTTACAGGAGAGCCAAAAATAATGTAGTTTTTATAATATGTTTGTTGCTTTATTAAAAAAACCCATATCGGGCATTGTGCTTAAATTTACACGGGGGCGTCTACGGCCTCCGGAAAAGCTTCCACATAAAGATTGGTCCCTCTTCCAATCCTCATTATGTTGATCATGATCTTTTTAATTTGTGTTTATTAATCTCATGTTTCTGGCCCTGTCCTGTGGGAGATGGATGTTGAATTCGGAGCTCCCATGCACTCCTAAATAATCATATAGAGTTGCAAGCGGCGTTAAATCACAATAAGACGCCATTACAATACGCTAGAGTTGATAATAAATAAACAATACAGTTTTAGTTTTGAAGATACAGAAACATGCATACGCAGATACATGCGTACATGGACAGAGAAAGAGATAAACAACCTGGGAGAGAGAGAGAGATAGAGAGAGAGAGAGAGAGAGAGAGATATTAGAAAAAGGAAGAGAGAGAGAGAGAGAGAGAGAGAGAGAGAGAGAGAGAGAGAGAGAGAGAGAGAGAGAGAGATTGGGACATAGATGAGATCAACATAAAGTATGAGTACAAGATTGATAGGCAATGAGAATGGAGACAAAAAAGAGAGGCACAGAGAAAAGATAAAAAGAAAAAAGAGAGAGGACGAGAGAGAAATTGAGATAGAGAACAGAAGAGGCGAAAAAAGACAGAACTAGACGGTAAGGAATAAGAGAGAAAGATAGCGAAAAAGGAGGGGGGGGGGGATAAGAGAGACAGATACACAAACAGCAGCACTTGTGAGATAGTCCCCCGTGCAAAGAGACAGAACTCTGATGTCAAGGCTTGCTGATCGGAATCTCGCCCATCCCACGCAAGTTCCTATCCCAGGGTTAATGATCAAGTTTACCCTTCATATACCCACAAATATGTCATTTCGTAAGAAGTCCGATTATCCAATCTTTGTATAAAACCAGGAGTGTCCATCCTGTGTTCTGATAAGAGACAAGCATGACCTACTTCCATATAAGTGGGTGATGAAAGACTTCCGCCATGGAAACTGCTGGGTTTCACAGTTTCAAATGCTAATGTTATCGGGAGCTTGTGCTTCATAGAGTAACTCTAGTGTACAAAAAGACCGACCACTGAAGAAAGAAGGAGTTGAATTATTGTACTTTTCTCCCTTATTCTGCCATCCCGCGGGAACACGCAAACTTGATTTATGATCATGATACTACAGCTTCAGCCGGATTCTGCGGGCGGACAAGAAGGGTGCTAGAAGATGGTTATCGGCGGGAGCTGCTTTGTTACTGTTTATAGTTCTACTAGGAAAAGGGTTCACCTCACAACGAATTCATTCTATCTATACTTTTC
Organism: Phyllaplysia taylori; assembly: GCA_032273245.1. Classification (NCBI taxonomy): domain Eukaryota; kingdom Metazoa; phylum Mollusca; class Gastropoda; order Aplysiida; family Aplysiidae; genus Phyllaplysia; species Phyllaplysia taylori. The sequence goes on from JAUKPP010249971.1 coordinate 5,349, forward strand.
TCGTACTCTAAACGTGGGACAATTTACTGAGCTTTGGTGAGGGAGAAGCCACATGCTTAAATGACAAGATAGCGAAGATGGAACAAAAAGTTACAGGGGCGGCAGAGAAATGCAGCCCTGGGTGGCATAAGGGAAGAGACCACCAGATTATATTGATTGCCTCCATTTTTTCAGAACACTGTCTTTCTTTCCGATCTAATATCCATCTCTCCGAAAAAGAGGGGAAAATTAGAAAAAAAGGGGGGATAAATAGCAAAACAAAAACAAACAAAACAAAACAAACCCGTAGAATAATCTAGAACAATATAGGCACCAAGCTGTAAGCAGCTGCACAATGCCAAGCTCGATGGACTCTCTGTGGCCACAATTTTGCTTGAAAAGGAAACCTGTTGTTGGTAGACCAGGGGGTGAACTTTAGTGCTTAATCCAATAGGATAGCCGTACTCTCACAAACCATCAGAATCGTGCGAAATCGGGGAGCATGAAAGCACTGAAAAGTACTCACTCATTTCGTGTTTTACATTTATGCTGGGGTTGAATGTATCAGTTCTACACCCAGGTGCACTTATACCAGATGTCGATTTTCATGCACATTGTGTTGTCTTTCCGTTTTCTTTTTAGACGCAGACTGTCCTGGTTTACTCCAGGGGCACACCCAAGCAAAATACTTTGTGAACTCAAAACTATCCCAAACATGTGGGTGAAGGGCAAATATGGCTTTTGCTGCTCTTTTCTTAAACAAAGGCGCCAGGTCTTCTTTGGCTGTTTTAGCTATAGGGCAACATTTTATTAAATGATATTGCAAAATATTATAGGGTTCAGGACCTTAGTAGTTTGTGCAGCCATGACATACCAGCCTTTTGTCGAATTGATATGGGATGAAAACCGAACTGTAAAGGGCCGAAAAGCCATCCTGTTTCAAAAACCATTCCACATCTACGTCATAGGGCTAAAAATAAAAACGTTGCCTGTCTACAGTGCTTAGAATCTCCTCCAAACAATAAGTCTTGGAAATAGCCAAGGTAATGCTCTATGATGGAAAATCTATAGGGTAATTTTGCTCATCGGAGGAGAGACGAGCATCCATCATGGTTGCTATTAATGCTGAAATACAATATGTAGAAACAACGTTGACAGATTGAAGGAGGCTTGTGTTCCTTGAGACTCACATAGCAATACCAATGTCCTTGGGGATTTTCTTATCTTTTGAACATTGTTATTTGAAAGGCATGCGAATAAAAGATGAACTCCTTTACTACTATGTCGCGTTTCTTTTTTGTTTAAGCTTCCCAACGTCAATGATTCGTTTAGTAATACAGTAGCTTTGTCAACCACCCATCCCGTACGTCCTTGCTCCGCCTTCTCTCTCTCTTCTCTCTCTCTCTCTCTCTCTCTCCCTCTCTCTCTCTCCCCTTCTTTCTCTCTTTCTTTCTCTCCCCTGACTCTTTACCTCTCTTCACTTTGTTGGCTGTCTCGCGTTCGCTCGTTTCGTACAATGAAACTATTACTTCTTCGAATCTCTCTCTTCCCCTTTTCTCTCTCTCGCTTCTCTCTTTCTTTCTCTCTCTCTCTCTCTTTCTCTCTCTCTCTCTCTCTCTCTCACTCTCTCTCTCTCACGCTGTAGTTAACTATTTTACTTCTTTCTGTAAAAAAGACTCTTCTTTCTGAGACTTGCTTTTTTTTTGCTAACAATTTTAATTTCTAAAAATCCATGTACAGAAAGTCTGACTCTTTTAACCCCCTGTCTCTCTCCTATTTCTGTCGTCTATCATAATTTCCCGGATCCCCCTTCCTCTCCATTCATCTATCTCTAAATATGTCTCTCTTTCTCTCTATACCTCAGAAACAATAAATGATAATTATTAGCTCCAAGTAGACACGAAGTCCTCATGTAAAGATACAACACACACAAAAAGAAAGTTGAAAAGGTCAAGGCCAAAACAATCTTACTGCATGGGTTTCAACATTTCTTAAAATAGTATACTAAAGAAAAGCTATTATCATTCAAGGCCCAAATACCCATTAAAAATTATATATAGAATCACTTAAAACCTGCATTACCAGAACTATATACCTTGAAACACTAAACAAAGAACAGCACTATTTGAGAGCGAGGCAGAAAGCAAAGGACAGTAATGAACATCCAACTACAAGTAGGAGATAATGATGACAAATGGACTGCACCAGATAAAGCAAACCACGACCTTGAACGAAATATCTGGCTATTTTTCGGCGAGCCGTGATTAATGTGACGTGGCCTGACCAACTTGACACCAGCAAATCCTGGGATGGACGCAAGTATTACTCTAGTTTGCACGAGAGTCGCCCTGCTGATCCCTGACGTGCACCTGAACAAATCTATTGGTCAAAGGGCGGTCAGACGGCAGCTGGTGGGACAACTGCTGATGGTGAGATTGTGGAGAGATGAAGTCTCTTGTTTTCTCCTCTACATGTATTATGTTTTTTAGGAAGATAGATACATTGTAGATGGATAGATAAATAGATAGATAAATAGATAGATAGATAGATAGATGCATTGTTAATAGATAGACAGATAGATAGATAGATAGATAGATAGATGCAATGTTGATAGATAGATAGATAGATAGATAAATAGATAGATGCAATGTTGATAGATAGATAGATATATAGATAGATGGATAGATAGATAGATAGATAGATAGATAGCTGGATAGATAGATACATAGATACATAGATAGGTGGATGGATGAATGGATGGATGGATAGAAAGATACAATGATAGATTGATTGATCGATAGATAGACTGATAGACAGGCATAAAGATTGAGAGAAAACTAGACATACAGATAAGTAGATAGATAGATATAGATAGATGTTGTTGGTTTTGGCTTTACCCCTGTCGTAACACTGTTAGGTCATATAAGAGGCGGGACCTCTGAATTTTACATCCATTTCCGATACGTCGACGTTCTGAGCACAGAGAGAGAGGGAGGGGGAGGGGTAAGAGATAGGGAAGGAGTGTAAAAGCGGCAACGGTATAACTGCAGAGAAAAAGAAGATAGTATAAAAGTCCCACCCTTTTCATCCAACCTCCATCCCGCAAACAACCACGTCTCGTTCTCCTTCCACACCTCCTTTTATCCCCCCTCCCTCTCTCTGCCTCTCTCTCTCTCTCTCTCTCTCTCTCTCTCTCTCTCTCTCTCCCTCCCTCCCTTTCTCTCAATAATATATAGGACAAGTGAAAGGATAACAAGACACGTTCAGAAAATATGAGCCGAAATGTTTAATCCCTTTCCCAATTACAAACCTTAAATGAACCGCCCTGCACAATAACTCGAGGCTAGCAATTAGACCTGTGTCGAGCTCCACATTATTTTTCTCCCGTCCCCTCGTCTCCAATGTCCCATTGACAGGGGATTCTCTTGTTGAATCGGTCAGCTCTTCAGGACCCCGTGTGAGCACCATCTCCCACGATAGTGGACAATACGAAAATGACCTTCGTTTCTCCAACTTTTACTTCGAAAACGACCTATCATTCATAACGATACAGACATATTTTGCCCCAAAGATCCTTTCGATGCTGCAGAGCCAAAGGTACTTTGGGTCACCACGGTAGGTCTAAGGTCTAAACCCTTTCAAAGCTCGAGTTGCAAGCAAATCTTTCCCTTTCAAAGACACGCAGGCAGATACTGATTTATGGTTAAGCTCGTCGTGGGGGCGGCCAAGGGAAGAAAAACAGTTTCCTCTGGGTGGACATTGCTGGCGTCAACTAGCGGGTTTTTAGAATTGAGAAATAATAAATGGCTTTCGGCCTGGGGTGTCTCTTGTACTCACTGACGGGTGTAAAAGGGTTAACAGCGTTGCCGACGAAAATAGGCTATCTATGAAAAATGACGTTTCAGTCCTTCTGACATTACCGAGAACGGAAAAGATGGTTTGTGTTGCGACTTAAGATTTTAGACTACCATCGAAACATAGTACAAGACCACGTTACTGTTCAGGTGGGAGGAAGTGGACCTAAGGAAAACCTTCCAATTCGATCCATTAATTTTATCTTTTTCGCAAAAAAATTAGGGGTAGAAAACAACAAATGTCATGCGCATAGCTTGCTGTTTCAGATGTACATACTAAGCCCCTATGCCTTTTGGCCACAAGTGCTCACTGTAGAGACAGTTCGTGGTAGCAGACTTGTAAACTAGAATTCTACATGTATTTTGGGCTTTGGTTTTGCGTCTCTTATAACAACATACGGCCATTTAAGAGGCGGGATTCTTCGACCCTGGCTGGGAAGGCCACAGCATCACAGCAGAGAGACGGAGATGTGTCATTAATGTGGGGATCGAACTCCCATCCCCTGGTGTCATTTTTGGAATACTTTCCCATTACAGTGCAGACGTCGGGAAACCTTATATAAGCTCCCTTGTCGTGATTAACATTTTCAGAAAGGAATTTTGACGATGACTGAAATTTTATAATGACGTTGTTTTTCATATTTTTAGAATTATGTTTGGGCCACCAAATCATTAAGCAAAGCAATTTTCACCTTGCCTATTATTGTAATAGTTTTTGTTATTTGTTAGTTGCCTTCCTATCTGCACACACTTACTGGTTGTGAATTTTTCTCTCGGGATTTGGGGGATTACGCGGAGGGAGATAATGAACAAATTTAATCTAGAAGACACAGGATATTAAAGAAAAACAAGGTCAAGACTGTAATTATAGGGACCAGGTTTGCTCTTCTCTAGAAACTAATGCATCAGAAAGGCACTGAATGATGATTTTCGCCCTAGGGCAAGGCGTCAGATGGCATCTTTTCGCACTAGATCCATGGAGACACAGAAAATGCAAACGCGGCGGCCGCTCTCACCCGTGGTAACAAAAGACTCTGCTAGCGTCCAGAGTCCGGCGCGGCCGAGAGAAAAGGGCGGTACAATGGGGTCCGGTGACCGTAGCTGAAGTGGACGCGCATCACCAGCGAACACCTGAGGGTCCATGACACAATGAACGCACCGTCCAGATCTCGGTGACACTCAGCGTCACGCAGGACCTCCATTCAAAACGACTTTATACCATCTTTTATGATCTTTCCCGACGAATCTTAGACATTTTCAGAACTCAAATAATTTCCAGACGACACGGATTAGAAAAACTCAGAATATTGGGGATATTACAAAAATCAGTACCGAGGAGACCAGTAACAAGAAAGTATCGCGCGATGGTCTATACAGCAGAGTTGGTTTGCGCATGACGATGGTCTCCGGTTTCACAGTTTCGTCCGGAAGGAAACCGCTTCTCGCTCCACACTCTGTCAAAGAGTGTCAGTTCTTCATAGCAGAGGCCTGTGGTTTCATTTCTCTTCTATTTCGTCATAATTACACTATTTGCATAGACCAAATATTGTATGCAATTTACGCTAATATTACCGTCCTCACATTAGTTTTTCCATTACTCAAGGCAATTTCAACTCGATATGAGAGAATGTATTCTTTAGGCAAGTAGGAAGGTCAAGACAGAAATTTTAAATCTTCTGCGTCATACTGTAATACACATTTCCTGAAAGATGCGATTTCAAAAGCTGAAAACGAGCCGTAAATCATTTTGAATGCAGTTTGCCTTGAGAAGAAGGTTACACTACATGATGTATACTTACACTAAAGTGACAAGGCCTTGAATATAGTGTTTATTAAAATCCCCAGAATTTTTTAAATCCAGTTTTGATAATTCATTATGCAGCTTACAGCATACAACTTTTTTAGTCCATTAAATTATCCATAGAAGGCGTATTTGATAGGAGGCCTAATCAACTTCTCGGCAGTGAAAAGACCTCACAGAGTCTTTAATATCGAAAACCCCTCAACAGACCAAGCAAGATTTACGGTTCATCATGTGAGCCAAAAAAGAAAAAAGAGGACTCTTTAAGATAGCATAATTACAGTTCTAATAAAAAAAAAAGTGGATTGGCTTAGCGCCAAGAAGAGGGAGCTGAGTCACCGGCCTCAAAGTTTTCTATTTTTCACCCCAACTAGTGTTCGAATAGAGAGCTAAAGACCCCCTGGACAGCCCTTTCTTATAGCGCTCAAAGAAATCTTTTTCGATTACTTTCTACTGTATCGAGTCTCAAGTATTGCACGCTTTGGTCTCAAGAGTTGTAAAACACGTCCTCAGCTTTGGTCTTTTCTTCAGTATCTCTAATTATTTACAAGGTGAATGTGGGATATTTTTGTTTTTAGTCTGAGAGCTAAAGTCATATTTTACATTCGAAAAAAATTGGAGGTAATAAAAAAAATGACTGAATTAACAATATCGTCACTTCAGAACCGATCAATTCCATATTAATCAGTCTGACTTGTTGAACATGGGACATCAATAATCTCAAATCACTTGTAGAAGTTAAAAATCACACTTACAAGAAAATTTCAGATGTAATGGATTGGCTCAGAAACCACTCTATCATCGTGTTTGAGTGGGAGTGTCTGTACTGGACAATACCCATTGATACTTTTGCTTAATTACTCTATCATAGTAGACCTATATGTACAAAGAGTTATTTTTTTCATGCCAATATTTGGATTATCCATTTAAAATTAATTGGATATCCAAATAATTAGTTTTTTCAAGGGATGACGCCAAGCACAGGAATTCGTCTTTTTATGAGGGAAATTTTGTATCGAACTATCTAGTGGAAAAAAAATCGTTATCTAGATTTCGTAACCAACTCCTCGAAGGAGTGAAAGAAAGAACACACACTAGAGTTTATGTGATGTTGTGGACGTGACAGTCTGTCCGGTCGCAGAGACTATCAGATCAACAACACCACTTCTTTCAACAATTTCAGCAACTAATAATTTTTGTGAAAGTTAAATTCGTAATTGAATTCTTTTTAAATACTTAAAGTTAAAGCCCCCATGAACATACAAATAATTGGATAACGTTAAATATCCAGTTATCCAGACTCCAACTTAATAATTGGACAGGCATAGTATGTACAACGATAGAACATTCATTCTGGTCGATAAAAAGCACCAAGAGCAAGCAAAGTTGTGTTGGAAAGCGATGAGACGGTTAATTTTGTTTCACGCTTTCTCCTAGAGTTTGGCCAATGCCACAGGGGAAAAGCACGTTTGCATATTGTTTGGGATCACAACTGCGAGGACGAATGAGCAGACACTGAAGGCGAACATACATACGTCCTTTCAATAAGCACATTGTAGGTTCCATTGAGCTGTACACGTTTTTGAGTTCTATTGCTTTCTAGAATTTTGAACTACAACTGTACAGCTTTGACAAGGACTTATTTTGAGAGTTGGAGATCAAACTCTTACAGCAAAAGACTGAAACGCAGTCCATGACAAGGCTGTGTGTATTCTCTGTGTATGTGTGTGAAAGGGGGGGGGGGGGGGTCAAAACAGTGAGATTGTTAATTTACTTTACCACTTTCATAAACCCGCAGACACACAAACAC
>JAUKPP010249982.1:0-12792 GCA_032273245.1 Phyllaplysia taylori
ATGAGCCCTCCATCAGGCATACCCTAGGGAAACACATTCGTGTCGTGTGCAAAATTTCTAATGTTGTTTACATCCAAAGGGCCACGATAGCAATCGGCGACGTCTACATCAGCTGTTTTACATCATAAGTTTACAGCCTAACATAAATGGAAAAGTTTGCCGACCTTATACGTTGTTTTCATAATTCTAGTGAATACCAAATGGCATTTTAAAGTATTTACTTTCATGACAATTACATTTTTATATATGACAGCACTATAAAATCATGCCCCAAACCTCTGTACATGTATAAACTACATTGCTAAGCAAACTAAGAAATACCTAACAAAGAAAAAGCTGTTGACAACACACTAGGGGCAGACAGTTTGAGAATTTCCTTCTTCTAAGAATCTAGCATTGCAGGATCAAATTTAAGTGCATAATTCGTTCAGTTTGTTCTATCAATAGTCTTCAAATGAAAAGGACGGGCGTGGGGTAGAGACAACATTTTTACTTACATAATTAAGCGGGGTAGGGCCAGGAGTCCTCTAATGTTTGAAGAAGGCACTTGTTGACTACTGCAATCTACACGCTAATGTTCAACAATGAGGATGCGAATTCTGTATGTACAACAACAACAAACAATCACATTGTGTTGACAATCATGGATAGGTCTATATTGTGCCTGTGTTCTCAAAAATTATGATAATGTGATGTGAATTTCTGCTCACGGTTCTGTCAACAAGCATTGATATGTCAATTTTTCACTAGTGATACATGACACGCCAGGCAAGCTCACAAAATGAGTTACTTGTAATCTGCGGGTGAAGGTGATCACAGAAATTCTGTGGGGTAAAAATGATTAATTCACAAAAATTGATCTTTTCTTTGCATTAAAAATTATTTTCATAATTTTTTCATTTGTAGGAGGTTTGAAACTTGCGTTTTTTGACTGGTTGAAGAAGATTTTGGCTTCCAAACTTTCATGTCAATTGTCTCAAACCTTGACAGGGTTTCAACAAGTAAAGTAGCAACACAATTTTTCACCAAACTGTCCGGCTTCAAAAGCTCCTTAATTTGACATACACATCTTTTTTATGACTGAAATCCGGTAAGCAACTTGTTTTGTCAGCCCACATCAGATGTTAGACCTGTATTCCCTCTATCAAACTAACACACACAATTTTGCTCACACTCTGACTAGACCCAACACAAGCTTTCTGACAATTTTTCTTTCCTCTCCAAACGTAAGTACTGGGGCACCATACATTCAATCCAACAGAGCATATATATGCAAATAATAAGGCAACAAAGGGGAGATTACGGTCTTTCTTTAGAGCAATATTATAATATATGTGACGAAACAGAAGAAACCAGTAACAGATGGTCCTGCTAATCTTGCATTAGAAAGATGATAAAAATGGAATTCAAGGTAAAGTGTGAGACAAAATTGGTATTGGTTACATCATACTACATGACAAGTAAATCAATAGATGATTTATGAGACATGGGAAAATTTTTTTCGAAATGTGCCATGACGTAACCTTGAATCTATGGAAAATTTACATGCACGAAAACGTCTTTAGTCCACCGTTTATCTTTCGTAATGATCTGTATGACCATGATTACAGCATTCAAAGTCTGGTCCCAAACCAAGATTAATGACATATTCAATGCAGATCATTATACTCAATAGATTAGTACTTATGGAAACTTAATGAGGAAACAACTATTCCAAAACGATACCTTGGATCTCATCAGACCTGAACTTTACAAAGGCCTACACAATATTTGTAGAGATATATCATCATCACCTACAAAGCTACCGAATATACTCATGTATAAGACGATTTGTGGATAAGACGAGGGTAGAAATTGACCCTTGCAAGAGGAACTCTTTTCGATGTCATGAGTAAACGACGGGGGTTGACTTCAGATAGATCAAGGAAAAAATTCTGTCAAGATCATAGGTTTGGTTTGGTTACCAGTTTTTCGTCCCCTGCAACACTGTAAGGTCATTTAACCAACCCTGCCTATAACAGCCAACCCAGACTGAGAGGGAAAAAAATCACAGCAGAAAAAACACAGACCACAGCATGTGGGATCAAACTCTGGTATTCGCCATGATAGACAAAGAGCCTAACCATTACACCACAGCGCTGGCGAGATCATTGGAAACTCCTTATATTTTAAATGAACTGACCACCATACCTGTGGGTATTTTATCCCGAGACCCAACGATCCAACCTAAGATCAATGCAGTTTCAGGTCATTTCAAATTGCCCCATTTCACAAAGGTTGTCACCCTTGTTCCTGCGATATATTGACTACAGAGAAATATCTCACATATATAAGACAGGGGTAGACTTGAACAGGCCAATCTTTTTAAAAACTTCTCGTCATATACACGAGTACATACAATACTGACAAATGAAACTTTACCCTTTAATATATATATAGAAAAAATATATAAAATGTACTCAGTGCACTTTGTACCAACCTACATCTAGGAAATTTTAAATATGTCCAAGTCATGAGCGGCTCAACATTTCAAAAGAAAAGTTACAGCGAATCACATACTTGCATCAACCCCTTCGGGATATGACAAATTATAGTACTTGAAATAGATTTCCACACAGACACAAATCAAAGGTAACATAACATTCGCACAGAATAGTCTGTAGTCTAGTGGTTAGGCTGTCGAACTCATAATCAGAAGGTTGCGTGTTCGAATCCCAGCTAAGGCCTGATGTTGTGTCCTTGAGAAAGGAACTTTACACAAATGATCCTCACTTTACCCAGGTGTGAATGGGTGCCCGGCTATAGACAGCAAACGATATTGTCTGTATGCTAGTGCTTTACTGCCTGTAACATGGCAGCTTGCACAGTATGTTCCCCAGGAAGTTGAGACAGTTTCTGAATGTCTTGGTCTGCTGGGGTAGTAATGCACGAGCCTGCTTTCAAGAGGGGAAATGCGCTATATAAATGTAATCTATTCATATTTATTAATATGTGTTACTGTCTTAAAAATATGCCATTTATGAACACAGTGGGATCCCTTAGTCAGAACCCACCTCCATACAAACAACAACAGCAACTACAACAATGTTTCAGGCACTGAAATGAGCAAGATCCCTCAGAAGATACAGGTGTATTTGGAAGGTAAATATCACATTGGTAAAACTATCTCCTTACAGAAGGCCAGATTGTCAATGATGATATCACCAGGGAATATTATCACACATTAAGAAGACCTGGACACAGCAGTATTGTGTTCAGCATCTTCAATTAATTCCTTGGGTTAAGATAAGTGTAATCAAATTCATATAAGCTTTTCAAGGAGGTCTGCTTATGTTGCAAAATTTTTTCTAAAAAATTTTTCTTGTGGAATGTAAATGAACTAAAGAACAGGAAAAAGGATTGGTTTATTTTCTCTCAGCAATCATGCCCAAAATCATAATAAACAGAACTTCTATTTCTTAAGCAAAGTTTTATATTATGCCATGTGGAAAAGCCAAAAAATTATATGACAGGAACAGAGAACTGCTTTTCAAGAAGAGTAAGCATACCACTAGCAAACTTCCTGTTACATTTACACATGACAAGGAAATACCCTTTGTGCTAACATCAATACTCAAGTTTGGGTGACCAGCAAGATGTTTCAATATGGCACAAGGTACGTAATTTTTCACTGATTTTCATATCATCATGTCAGGCATTATTATGTCATCACAAAATAAAATTACCCACAGTTTCTCCCAAGGAACACATATATGTATATATATTGAAGTTTTCAGTCAGCCTAAGTGAACAAGTAAAATATGCAACATATTATTATAGCATTCATAAAAAATAGAGCTCTCAGGGAAACAGAACTGCAACAATTATCCGAGTCCAACATCCAATGACATCATGACGACAAACCCAAGAATGGCACCCCAAGACGCCAGTTTGCCGTTGCCACTGGAAAAGAAGAAAATTAAGAGAAGCATTACAACTTTCATATCCAAAATTATATCATGTCATGAAATAAAAAGTTACCGACACAAATTATCAAGCATGAAACAATCTGCAGTATAATTAAAATAGAACAACCCAATTCTATAATGAAATATTTTGGTGGGGAAAAATTAAGAAACCTCAAAGTCACAAAACTTGTACTCACAATCAATTCTATTTCCTGCCTTACATATGGTCAGTGTGGCCGCCACTAGCCGCACAGCAAACATCAATGCAATATCAGGAAGTCATCTCAAGCAATGTACAGTGGAACTTCCTGATAACGACCTCTCTAAATAGCGACATTCTCTGATAACGACCTCTCTAAATTGCGACATACATTCTAGTAAAACCTCTGCATAACGACAACGAGGTTGCAACTGTTGACATTTACTCCTTTGTTGGTAATTCAGCTGCACTCATGCCGGACCCAAGCCCAGATAAACTACAGAGGGAAATGGCATTATATAGCAAGACAATTACAATCATAATCATAACAATGATGAAATAAGCACCCGGAAAACACATTTTAACATATCAGTGACTCGCGGGAGACTACCAGCACCACACATTGTTTCATGGACGGATTTACCACACCCCAATGTCCGCCATCTTGGAGACTTCTTAGTAACGACATTTCTGAACAACGACATAATTTCACGGTCCCGAGTGATGTCGTTATTGGGAAGTTCCACTGTAATATGCGTCTAGGATGAAGTAGAAGAAGCAGACCCCACCACAGCACTTGCCTCCTCACCCACAAAAAGATTGACTCTTGAACATACACAAAGAATAATCCAGCAGCCACTTTGCTGTTGCTCTCTTATTTCATGTAAAAAAAAAAAAAATTAAGGAGAATGACCGACGCTGTGGTGTAATGGTTAGGCTCCTCGTCTGTCAAGCGGAAGACCTGAGTTTGATTCCGAGCGCTGACAATCAGTGTTTTTTTGGCTGAGATTTTGTCCCTCTCAGCCCGGGTTGGCCCCAACAGGCAGGGTCGAAGTAGCCATCTCTTAAATGACCTTACAGTGTTGAAGAGGACGTAAAACTGGTAACCAAACCAAACCTAACCAAAAAGATTGACTCTTGAACATACACAAAGAACAATCCAGCAGTCATTTTGCTGTTGCTCTCTTATTTCATGTAAAAAAAAAAAGGATAAGGAGAATGACCGACGCTGTGGTGTAATGGTTAGGCTCCTTGTCTGTCAAGCAGAAGACCTGAGTTTGATTCTGAGCGCTGACAATCTGGGTTTTTTTTCTGCTGGGATTTTGTCCCTCTCAGCCCGGGTTGGCCCCGACAGGCAGGGTCGAAGTAACCCATCACTTAAATGACCTTACAGTGTTGCAAAGAGAACAGAACTGCTATCCAAACCAAACCAAGGAGAATGCTTGCAAGCATAAATAAAAAGGGTTCACTCATATAAGAACTTGTGCATTTTACAAGACCTTCCTTGCCAGTCTATTTCCACTTACCAGATCTGTGCTTCAGGAACAATATCATCAACAACTACATAGATCATAGCACCAGCTGCAAAAGCCAGAGCGTAGGGCAGTATCGGCTCAGCCACAACCACAGCAAAAGCTCCGAGCAAACCAGCAATTGGCTCCACCATCCCACTCAGCTGGCCATACCTGTACAAGGAGAAAAAAAATTGTTTCTTATTTATCAGGGATGCCCCATGGCCAAGAAAAAAAACCCTGAACTTTCTGCGGTCGGCTTTAGTACCCGCAATAAATTTATGAAAATAGGTAAGAAAGTACAAAACACAATGAAGTGTTCTTGTGTAAAATGCCCCGGAAAATCGCTAAAAACCCGGATTTTCGGTTTTAACCAGAAAAAGGGCATCCCTGCTATTATAAATAAGTAGGCTAACTTCTAACTAACTACTATACTGGTAGTTTTAGCAGTGTGGACTTTACTTTTTAACGTAACATCATACTACAATCTAGAAATAAATAAAAAATGCAGACCTAACCTCATCATTTTGTCTTTTCCTGACTCGCCGGCCTTTCTGGGAGCCACTAGCATCCATTGTTGAGTGTGTTAATGACTCCAAAGTTTACTACTGTCAACAACAGTCTGAGCTGACACCAATGGAGACAGGTGATCTGTGAAACAAAAATATTGTGGTTATGAAACATAAACAAGTAGTGGTCAGTCAGAAACTACCTGTGAAACATAAACATATTGTGGTCGTGAAACACAAACATGTTGTTTGTGGTCAGCCCCAAACTGTCTGTGAAACATAAACCTGTGGTGGTCAGTCAGAAACTATCTGTCAAAATAAACATTATGTGGTCAGTCAGATCAGGTACTATCTACTGTACTATCTGGTGTGAAGCATTTAAACATGTTATGGTCAGTCAGAAACTATCTGTGAAACAAATGTGTTGAGGCTGACAGTGATTCACTAGAAGTAGAATAGCCTAGCCCTAGAGAAGTTCTAGATCTAGAATCTAGCTGAAGTCCAGACTAGACCAGTACCAGTTGTAGATAACAGATCTAGATTCTAGATAAAGTTATCTGGTCCTAAAACTAGACAAGATTCAGGTTCTAAACAAACTCAGATTACAGAAACTGTGGCGATGCCATTATTATATCTATATCTATATCTAGATCTAGATATAATCTCGAAATAGAATAGAACTTCATTTCCATAATATCTTAGAATAGATCTGATCAGGCGAGAACACTGGTTTTCTTATGGTCGCGTCGAGTAGCCTATCAGATTGACAAAGAATAGAGTCTAGATCTAGAGCTAGGAGGAGAAATGGAGGGCCTTCCTTCCTGGATGGAAGTAGGTAACACAACTTCTCTTTTGTCTTTGTGAGAGCAAAACTCCCGGTAGGACTCACCGTCGGATATTTGTACTGATATACCACAGATCAGTATCGGTCTACCACACTGACCACAGCCCTTGGTTGGTGTGCAGGGCAAGAACTAGACTAATACTCTTTTCATCACATTCTGATTTTCCGGAGAAGTCTGTCATCGCTCCTTCCGTAGAACCTCAGCCTGCACCTCTATGGCCTGCACCCTCAAAGTTTTGGCTTTACCCAATGTTATTTTAAGAAACGACAGGCGACGCACACAGTATCAATGTAAGATTTCTATTGGCGGAAAAAGAATATGGGCGGAGCCTTGCTCTATAAATAGGAATGGCAAATCCGTGGATGACGACATACTGCGAATTCCCGAATAAGACCGGCGTCGGTGAACTCCCGTGTCTCGGCAAGAAGCCGAGGTCACTGTCAGGTGATTCACTCGTCATTGCGCGCGAGCATTAGGCCTATACATACCATTCATTGGGGCTCTATTTACAGGCTGGTTATAATGACATTGCAGAAACCGTTCTACCAAACAAAACTAGAGTCAAAGACCAACCGATGGGTCGGCTGCCACTATTTTCCTTTGTAATCACATTACAAATACCAGTTTTGTTTTGTTTTTAGTGACTATAGTATAAAAAGGTTGACATCACCCTTTTGCTTTGTGGGGTAAAAAGCAAACTCTGATAATAGAAAGATGATCGGTAATACCGCATCAAAGGGGACCCAATTTTGCCCACCTTGTTACCTTCATTTATTCGGATCTGAGGGAAGATTTAAGAATACCGGACCACTCGTGGGGGAGGGGGGCTTCTGAGGGGTGGTGGGGGGGGGGGGGTCTCCCCCCCTGACCTGACAAACAATCATCAATAGTGACAATAGATCTATCCGAGATTCTTTGTTGAGATGACATGAGAGTGATTAAAATCTAGGGAAAATCATCGCTGGTCCAGTATTCTTCAATCTTACCCGCATCTTTTATATTTTATTTGGCCAACATGGCGGAATGAGTAAACAAGGTGGGCAAAGTAGGGTCCCCTTTGATGCGGGATTACCAGGTGATCTACTTGACAAAAAATAAAAAATTGAAGTGAGAGAATTTCAGTTGACAGCTGAAATGCACCATGCAAGGGAGTGACATATGCGTGTAATTTTCAGAATAAATATTTTAAAACTTTGAATTATAATTAAATCTAGATCTACATAGATATCCATTAGTTTGGTCTCAAAATGGATGAATAAATGTATAGAAGGTTGTTAATTGCATGAACCATCATGAATAGATCTAATTATTGGGTTAAAAGCTGACCGACCCTTTGCTGAACCCTGACCCGTTGGTGGACCCAAAATGCAAAAATTGGGGTGTTCAAGAAATTGCTTTACAAAATGGGGACAGAAATGAGTTGATGGCATTTTTCTTACTGCAATCAACAAAGGAGAGGCTATTCTTGAATTCAAAATAGTAACATCCTTTAAAGGCCAGAACAGCCACAGAATCTCTGTCTGTATGAGGATCACACGCTAGCAACCCGTCGGTGGGTCTTTGACTCTTGATCCATCCTAAACCTCATTTCTATTGTTCACGGTTACAATAATAAGAAAGATAAGAGAAAAAACAACAAGACAGAGTTCAGCCGATTTCTTAAGGTTTTACGACACTTTTGAGATAATGCCAACGTGACTGTCCTGAACTCCTCTTTAGTTTGAGTAGTTTCATTCAGTAGGCTTATAAGGAATAGTGGGTCTAGAATATCTATGCAGGGTAAGTAGGAAGTGAGCACACCAAATGCCTGGCAGATCTTGCTGTCTGAGACCAGGTGAGATACCTAGATATAATCTAGATATCGGGGGCGTTGATGGCCGAGCGGTAGTGCGCCCGCCTACAGATGGGAAGGTCCAGCGTTCGAATCCGGGTAGGATCCCCGGGATTTTTTTTTATAGTTTTCATGGCTCCGACCCCCGTCCTATCGGAGATTCGTAAAAATGTTCTTTCATTGTTATCTGCATTAACATTCTATGCACTGAGGGTCTTCCAACGCCAAGATTTTGCCAATTTAGTGTAATCCAGATCTATTAAGATCAACTGGCTTACTTTTGTCATACAAGGCTGGCCTGTAGGCTACTTACATAGTCTTACCAAAATCTCATACAGACGGGTGAGTTTTGGTGTTTCAGTGGCCACATCATAAGTTCTTTCTGAAAAGAATTGCCAATTTAATTTTGTTGCTGTTGTTTCAAGTTTGCTTATTCCTACAAGTGACACGTGATTGGTTTGGCTTTGGCTTAGTGTCTACTGCAACACTAAGGTCATTTAAGGGATGGGTTGCTTCGACCCTACCTGTCAGGGCCAACCCACACTGAGAGGGACATTATCCCAGCAGAAAAACAGAGATCAAACAAACTGCCCACATGGGCCTCAAACTAACATCATTTGCGTGATAGGCGAAGAGCCTAACGATTACACCACATTGCCGGCACATGTGACTGACACTGACGTGTGTGTAAATATTTGTTTCATGGGTCAGACAATCAAAGTATCGATAGCCCTATGTGCAAACATAATCTCCTTTGCTACAAATTTGCCCATAAGAAATTCCCCTGCCTCTGTAAAGAACCAAATAGTGGGTGACTCTGAAATTCTTCAAATCATTCTGTCTTTTAACAAAATGATGAATAGATGGTGTTCATGTATAAAAGAACACTCAGACCAGCTTTCATCAAAAGACGCTACAGTGTTTCAATAAAAAAAATATCCCTGGCTCTATCTTGGCGAACATTGTGTGATTATGTTATTCTTGCCTGTAAAGATGAACAACCACCACTCTAACCGAGGAATAGTTAATAGAAAAATAAATACCATGGCAAGATGTGTTTGACGCGAGTGTGCCTTGCAACTCTCCTGCACGCGCTGACGTGAGCTCCAAACACTCATGCGTGCGTGCAGTGTACTATGAGGATTGAGACCCCTATCTTTTTATAAGGACAGAGAGTGAGATCGAACCTGTGATCAAGGACCACGCTCTTTACGTATTTCTCTTTCTCTCACTCTCTCTTCATATAATGCTCCCGTTATTACACACACGGAGCCGGCGACCCAGTTAGTTTCTTATATTGGAGAAGAAAAGGAGAAAAAACATTTCACACAGATGACCTAGACCAACATTGTCTGCAACTGCTTATTTAATATGTATTTAAATTTAAACCTATTGAACTGGTCTGGGTCATAGGCTACTTAAATATATACGTTCTGAATGGAAATTTGATCAGTTTGATTGAGTCATTTAACTCTGAACAATGTTGAAAGTTTAGTAGGGTATTGAGTGGTAACGCTGGGCATTTTTCCCTATGATTCCCTTTATCCAGTGACGGGACCGGCACTGCCGTGTAATGGTTAGACTGTTAGTCTATCATGTGAAAGACCCGAGATAGATCCCGGTCGATGAAGATCTACGTTTTTTTCTGCTGGGATTTTTTCCCTCTCAGCTCGGTTTGGCCCTGACAAGCAGGATCGAAGTAACCCATCTCTTAAATGACCTTACAGTGTTGCAGGGGATGTAAAACTGGTGACCTAACCTAACCTGCAACGTGGGCATTCAGCCTCATGCTCTGAGACAAACTGCAACCACTGACTTGTTCATGTGAATACACCATAACACCACACTACGAGTGGCAAAGCCCAACTGCTGTAAAATTTTATGGTCATCCCTGTTTTGACCTACGTAACTCCTAAAACTAAAAGAAAGGAATTATGCAGTTCTACCTTATATGAACATGCACATAAAAAATTAATTTAAATCTTTAATGTCAGGTAAAATCTGAGGTTGTATGCAAAAATTGGAAGAAAAGTTACAGTTACAGATGGTTTCCGAGCATTTTGATTAAATGTGGGTCCACAATAAGATTTACCGACTGGGCTATATATATATGCTGTGTATTGTCAAACACAATCTGGTTTTCTATGCCTCTACCCACTTTTTAAGTGACATTTGAGTTGTATGAGCTTCCAGATTGGGGAGTGGGGACCTCAGGTGATAACATAGTGGTTTGACTGATCACTGCCATGACCACAATGCAAACAGCTCACACACACAGAGGTCTTCTTAAAAGTCAACAAGTCAGCATTGAAAGGTATTGTTGACTTTAAACAAGATTTAAAATTTTCGTTATCATAAACAGTGGAATACAGTTAATGAGCACGGATATAATGCAACCCCTGCTTTTTTTCTTCTTTGCCGTTGTTAGAATATCTCTGATATTAAGAGATAAAAGTCTCACAACCTCAGTCATAATGAGGTAACAAACTTCTTAGGACACCAAACCCCTTACAAGCACTCCACCAAACAAATTCAGGCCCACGTAATGAAGCCATATATATATAATTAGGCCTATAAACAGCATTCATTCAGTCATCACAGTACTTGAGGTTGTCTAGTTAAGTTCACTGTGTGGGCGGTGACGTTTTTTTAATTTTTTTATGCCTTCTATCAGTCTATCCATCATAAAGCACGGCTAGCCTATCGGTGTTGCCGTACTCGTCTGCGGCTAGCCTCTTCCAATTAATTACATGATTTATTTATAGCGGTTTAGTGGTAGGCTACACGGTAGACTTTCAATGTGTGTAGTCCACCATGTACCAGTAAACTATCATGACTTATATATACATCTGCTTTCTGGTTGAGTATTGCAACTTTCACAGTTGTGTTACAACTCTGTCGAATACTTTGATGATAAGTGTACAATTTAATCAATAATAACGATAAACGAAAGGGTAAAAGAATTACTGCAGCTTGACTGTTCATGACGAACACTTTTCTTTTCAGCTTTTTGCAAACGCAAACACAAAGAAGGAGATAGATATCTAGATCGCTGACATCTAGGATCTAGAGTCTAAACTCAGGGTCAAACCTAGTTTTTTCACTAGGTGCACTGTGATTTGTTTTTTCAAAAAGAAGGAAAAGAGAGAAATTTGTTACCCATGATCCCAGCAAGATTTGAACTCACAAACATCTGATTAACAAGCCAACACACTACAACTAAGCCACACACGCTTCTGACAAATGGAAGCCTCATTCTATACTTATACTCTTATTGGTCAGGGGTCCACCTAAGTATGGCTAGACTTTCAGTGTCGCTGTACTTGAGTATAGCTAGCCTGTCGATGCAGCCATACCCGAATACAGCTAGCCTGCCAATGTCGCCATACTCGAGCACAGTTGACCACTTCGAGTCAACAAAAGGCAAAACTGGCTAAAAATGAAAGTATTGAAAGACTGGGATCTAGTACCGTAATGAAGGCTGAAGTCCAGTGAAGTTGAGAGCATTGGCGAAGATTATTACATTTTTTTCCTTCGAACTAAACTAAAAATTATTATTAAAAAGGCTCGTCGCTATGATGATGATATTATAATATCTAGAGTCTACATTTCTCAAGTTTTCGCCCGCCTAACAAAGAATGTGCAGTAGGGCGTAGGAATACACAGTTTAACACTTTTAACTAGATTTCCATTAGGTCATTAGGTGGTCAAAATTTGGTACTGGGCGAAAATTGCAGCACTAGAGACTTCAGAGAGGCTATACTATGGATATGATTCATCATGAATCATCTTCAATTTTCAAATTCAAATTTTCCATCATCACAATCAATCATTGTATTTACCAGATCTTAGAAAGATATAAATATCTAAATCTAGCCATTCTAGTGAATCTAGTCTAGGCCTGATGAAGCTACTTACTGAGTAGGCTATCTAGATCTAGATATCTAGGTTGCCCCAGTTTTCACCCACCTGACCTAAGACGGGAAGAATGCGTAGGAATACAAATACACAGTTTAGTTTAACACCCGATTCTCATTAGGTTAGGTGGGCGAGATTTGGCACTGGCCTCACTCACTGGGCGAAAATAGTAAATACAGTGGATGCTGCTTAAACCGAAAGTGTCTAATCCGAAAGAAAACGAAATCCCGGAATTTTTTCCTTCTTTGTCT
>JAUKPP010250004.1:0-12791 GCA_032273245.1 Phyllaplysia taylori
AAAAGATATTCAAATCTCGAACATGTGAACGAAAAAGAAGCGGCACTTCGTTTCATTTTTGAAAAATCATTCGTACATCCTGGACAAAATCAAAATATACCACGTAACCCTCGAAACCCTTCTATTTATTGCTAAAAAAGAAATAGAATTTTAGGAGGATGGGTAAAAAAGCCTTTTAGCGTTACATGTTAGCACCCAAAAAGGGGCGTGCTTGACTTCTGGTGTGCTTAGCTCCATTATATAATAGAAGAGGCAAATTGTAAAAGTTCCAACACTATCTGCTGTGTGTCAGAGGAAATATAAACAAGGGGATGGAATGATGAAGAAAAGATATGTTCCTTTTCTTTTTTTTTCTAATTTTCTTAGAGGGAATATTTTGATAATTCTCAATGAAATGTTGGCTTATTTTAATTAAGAGGCAAATTGTAAAAGTAGATTGATGTCTCTTAAGCTTTCTCTCCACGAGGTTCATAAAATTGTAAAAGTAGATTGATATCTCTTAAGCTTTCTCTCCATGAGGTTCATATTTTTCCTTTTGTTTATTTCAGTTAATCTTCAGTTCCTTTACAAACTCAAGACAGCCAAGGTGTTTGAGAAGCCAAAGAGGCCATCAGAGGACAAGGATGATGATCCTTTTGCCATCCAGAGCATCTTCTTGTGCCCTGAGAGCAGAATCATGTGCGTCGCAGGCCCGACTCATTGTATACTCTTCAAATTTGCCAAGCAAGAGGTCTCCATAGACTTTGTCGTAAGTATGATGTTATAGATATTTCTCTGGTTTTCACACTTCCTTTCTTTTTTTACATTCAGTGTTGATTTAGAATGTAAGATTACAATAGATGAGTTTTTTAGACTTAGTAATGTCATACTTTTTAGTTCTTTGAGGTGAATTTATGTTTTGACTTTGTTAATTTGTGTTCACAGTAAAGTATCTTATTTTAAAAATCCAGACAATTTCTTGGAGAGGACATTCATATTTTATTTTCTATAAAATGTTAATCATGTTTTGTTTTAGTTCATTGCACGGGCATCTATGGCGTAATGGTTAGGCTCTTCGCCTCTCTGTCAGGATATGGGAGTTGAGTCCCACATTGGGAAGTTTTTTTTTAGTATCTATGTCTTTCTGTTGGGATGAAATATTCTTATCATCCCTCATTTGCCCTTTACTTTATTTCTGCAGGAGTTGCAAAAAAGACAAAACAGCTTCTACTACTTATTTCATTTGCTTTGATTTAAGTCTTAGCATTTTTGTTTTAAGACAAAATATGTTTATGTTAACAAGGATTGTATAGTAAACTCCTGCCTACATGTCCACAGACCCTGGAATTCTCTATAGTGTATGAAATCTATGAAGAGATGGAGTCCCCAGAGTTTGACTTCTCCAAGCCAAGCCTGAGCGTGATGGGACAGCACAGCAGCAGCATGGGCTCATACTCTTCTAATGCCTCGGACAATGCTAAGGTAGGCAAAGAGATTGGCTTGTAGGTAATAGATTAATAATAGATTGCATTTATATAGCGCATTTCCCCGCTCGAAAGCAAGCTCTATGCACTTTACAATCATTAGATGACAGTGAAACATGAATATTGGTTGGAGACTTAATACGTTAGTTGTGCAACCAGTCTGAGTGAGTTGTAAGTCACATTTTGGCCATATAGAGGTAATAGTATCCTCTGAAGTCAGTTTTCCTTTCAAGCGGTTGAAAAGGTACCTTGCAACTTAAATTAGGCACTGAGAGTTGATTGTTTGAGTTACCCACCAAGAACCCAAATGAGGGAATAGTATGGGAGAAAATAGCATTATAGTTGAAAAAAAAATTCTGGACAGTTGTCCCATTGCAAGCAAGACAGAAGATGATCAAGTTTACCCATGTCTTTGCATTAAAAACATGTAGATTTAAAAACAGCTTCAAATACTGCAATAAAAAGAAAACTTCTGAACATCCAAATTGACTTTGCAGGGTTATTTCTTGACTTTTGGATCTGTGACTTATGACTCATTTCGGCAGATCGCAAGACATGAAAGGAAAAGAAGTACAAAGGAAGTGTTTTACGAAGTCTTTTTCTTTAGCTTGTCCAGCATAAATGCAAGAACTGCTGGGATAAATTTGGTTGAAGGTCATTTCATATTGTTGGGTAGATAATGAAAGAGATGGGAAGCACGCCAATGTCTAATCAAGTTAAAATGAGAGGGGACCCAGCCCACCTCGAAAAGATGAGTCTAAAAGAAAGGTAAACAGAAAGAATTAAAATAGAAAAAGTAACGTCCGTATGAAGACGGGTTCTCTACTTGTAAAACAAAAAGGTTTGTCGGCGCCGTCAAGAATGTGTTGGTGTGTGACTAAAGAATGTCAAGTTTTTGTTAGGTCTAATTGATGAATTGAGGTTTTCTAGAGCTTCCTCCATTTTTTCCTACAGTCTGAGACTGTGACGTCAGTGAAGGCCAAGACAGGCGCCCGGCGGTGGGGACCGGGTTTTCTTCCAGATCTCGTCTGCATTCTGTGTTGGGTGGATGGAGAACCTCCAGGCAATATCACAGTCATGTCTCTGAACTCTTCCTATGGCCTGTGAGTTGTTGTGTTGCTGTCTGCTCAGTTGTAGAGATCATACACAGTTTGATTACTTGTTTGGTTTTGGCTTAACGTTCCTTGCAACACTGTAAGGTCGTTTAAGGGACGGTCGACTTCGACCCTGTCTGTCAGGGCCAACCCGGGCTGAGAGGGACCTTGTCCCAGCAGAAAAACGGAGATATACTCGATCAAACAAACTGCCTCATGTGGGCCTCGAACTCGCGTCCTCTGCTTGATAGACGAAGCGCCTAACCATTACACCACAGACGCCGGTACACGTTTTGACATCTTTAGCACTCTAATTCAATATCTTTAACACTGAATGTTTTTTGTATTTGAAGAAAAAGAGTTGGCGTTGGTTTTGCAGATTTTGTTTTAGGGCAATAGAAAGTTGATTATCTTGAATATACATGAGTGCTCAAATCCAAGAATTGTGTAACTTCTCTCCAGGCAGGAGAGAAATTTGAAATACGCAAGCAAAATATTCTGAAATTTAGAATTTGAAAACCTCAACTCATGTTTTGGGGTCCATGATTCATGTTTTCCTAAGTAGTCTCGAAATTCGAAGGTATTCTACTATCAAATGTTAACTGTCATAGATGTTTCTCTGTGAGTCATAAATGTTTGATTGTTGAACTCCTGTTATTAAATTCTTGTGAATTAAAATTTTTTTAGGGTTTTGAAATTATAAACAAAACCCTCTGAAAATCCAGGATATATTAATGTCAAAATTTGATATACCGTTCTCAATATTGATAAACTACATCAGTGATTTGTAACTTTTCAGAGGCATCATTACTTGAATGACGGATAGTATGCATAGAATAGCTCAATCTTACTTTTCAGAGGCGTCATTACTTGAATGACAGATAGTATGCATAGAATAGCTGTCTTACTTTTCAGAGGTGTCATTACTTGAATGACGGATAGTATGCATAGAATAGATGTCTTACTTTTCAGAGGCATCATTGCTTGAATGACGGATAGTATGCATAGAATAGCTGTCTTACTTTTCAGAGGTGTCATTACTTGAATGACGGATAGTATGCATAGAATAGCTCAGTCTTACTTTTGAGACGTGTCATTACTTGAATGACAGATAGTCAGAATAGAAAAGCTCAGTCTTACTTTTCAGAGGTGTCATTACTTGAATTAAAGATAGTTTGAATAGAATAGCTCAGTTTTACTTTTCAAAGGTGTCATTACTTGAATGACTGATAGTATGAATAGAATAGCTCAGTCTTTTTCATTTTTTTTTTTTAATTTAAGGACTCAATCCCTTGTGCTCACTGTGTGACAATAATTATAAGCATCATGAATTTCCAGTACTTTAGATTGCATAAGAGGTAAAAAATGGAATGATGCTTGATATAAAAGGGCTCTACCCACGAGCTATTTTTTTAAAATGAGATTTGACCATTTGTACATTTTCATTTCACAGTTTGGCATTTGGCAATGAATCTGGACTTGCAATCGTGGATTACCTGCAGAGGACCTGCCTGCTTAATCTTGGTACACCAGATTTATATGGTAAGATCTTTTGAATTGCATACATTGTAGACTCCCAGTTTCTAATTATGAGAAACAGATATAGACAGGAGAGAGTGGAAAGAAGGGATAGGCAATATTCCAGATGGGCCCTAAATTAAGTGTCTGTTTGATTAGTTGACTTTAGTCCATTCACAGTTTTCAATTACATTGAAAAGAAAACCAACCCAACAAATATTTGTTTGAGATAGCTATTTTGAAAGCCCATGGCTAAGATTGTTGCATTCAAGAAATTGTTATATTTTCATACGATGTGTAGTGGCATTGTTTGACTTGCGGTCAGTTTAGGCAATTGTGAGGTTGTGGGTTCATTTCCCACCTCAGGCCTGACGTTGTAGTCTTGGGAAAAATATTTTACTTGAATTCTCCTCACTCCGTCCAGGAATAAATGGGTCCCCAGTTATAAACCTCAAAAGATCTCGTCAGTGCGTCAGTGTTCGGGGGCTTTTAAGGTGGCTGCCTGCACTTTATGCTTTCCAGGAAGTTTATCATGGTATGCTGGGTTGATAGTATGTCGTAAAGTGCATAGAGAGCTTTTTTTTTAGTGAGAGCTATGTGCTTTGTAAATGCAACATTTTTATTATTGTTATACAACAAAATCAGACTTATTGGTGGTTAACATTCCTGCCAACATTGCTCTATCGCAGGCTCAATGGACCCATATCAAAGAGCTCCTCGCTCCCCCCGCTCTAAGAAAAATGCTGGAGAGGGACCTGTACAGACCTCAGAAGATTGCAAATCACCCACGGTTGACCAGGTGGGTTGTCAGTTTGTTCCACTTCACCACCATTTTATGTGGATGTACGCACAGAATAATAGAACTTTTCTGAAGATTTATTGTACAATAGCAGTTGACTCAAGATTTTCTAATGGCTTTATGAAGCTACAGCATTGCAATTGGAGCAATAATTGAACAGTAACTCAATTATAAATTCTTGTCATGTAATGAGGACGCCAGTGAAATATTTTAGGTTTTGATTTTCTTTGCTGAATGATGAATATATTATATTTGTGGGGAGGGGCTTGGTGGGTAGGAAGAGAGACATATTTTACCATTGCTAAGTACAGGAACAGTTTAAAAAATAAGCACACTGCCCATTTGATGTGATAGATTAATGGATAAATTATTTATTTTTAATATAAAAAAACAACAAAACATGTCATGCCAAAGTCTCTAAACCTGTGGTTTTTAATTGCATATTTTTTTTTAGAAATGTTTTTTTGGGTTTTTTTTTGTTTGTTAAGGGACTCTAAATGTTAAAATTTCCTTTCTATCAATATTTCGATTAACTGTTTGCGGGTTGGGTAGTGACCTTTTGTGATTTTTTCCTTGACAGTTTGTAATATACACATCTTTATTACTTTTTAAATGGACACAACGCAAATGACTTAAGAATATTGTTTTCTTTGTCAAAGGTCTTCATTGTTTCTGCCTCTGTTTTTTTAAAGTTTGTGCACCACCCATTGATTTCACCCATTCTTGCTCTTCTTTTCTCAATATTAAATGCTTAAAAATCACAAAGCTAAAAGTTAATAGTGACTCAAATTCTATGTTCTAGGGCTGTGTAAAGTATTTCTAGCATTATCTTATCTTAAAATGAAATCGGGTCCAGGTGGTTGTAAAATTGAAACTACAAATGATTGGTGTTGGCAAGGATCACAAATAACTGAAAGGTGTAAAGAGGGGGGGGGAGAGGGGGGATTTGTAGTAGAAGGGTTGATCATGCTGTCTGTCAAAAGAACAAAAGTTCACAGTGTAACTAATCTTTGACAGAAAGAGGGTTTGATTTTAACAGTGCATTTAGACAAGGCAGATTTGATATCGTGTATGTTTCCATAATTTTTAAAATTGTGATGGAATTGCCTCTATATCCTAACTTATATGCTTAGATAGGGATAGGGGAGATGTTGGCACAGGCTGCTCTTTATTGTCATGAAGAAATCAGCTGGCAGAAATCTGAACAGACAGCAAGGCCTTTTGAAAGAGGTTTAAAGTATGGCTGTCCTGGAGATAAGTGCTGTGTCCAGTGGAATGGTATTGTAAGGAGAAGTATAAAAGGGGCTCAAGGCTTTGCTATATGGATTTTTATGACAGACATGTTTCTTTAATATTTAATAGTGCGCACATTTCAATGCTTAATGATGATGATTAGAATGTCAATGTCTTTTTGTGAAGTAGCAACACTTTAAAAAGTATTTTTGATAAGAAAACTCACTATTGATTCCTCCTCAATCGGTAAGCACAAGTATGTCTCGAGTTGCCTGTCCCCTTCTTTCTGTCTTATTTTATTTTGATCTTCCCTTACTTTGCCTCCTGTATGGTCTTAGACAATTTGGTATAGTTTGTTGGTGTGTAGGTGGTCAGTATCTGTGAGCTACTGTGTCATATGCCATGTGTTTTCCTTGTCACTGTTTTTTCGCTCCTTATTGGTTTCAGTCAGTCTCGTACCTAAACCCCTCACACGGGTCAGGATGGGGCCTCCCCAGCTCCTCAGCCCCACCCACACCAAGCGGTGGTCTCGGCCCACGACCCCCGGGCATGGCCGGTTCTCAGGGTCAGAGCGGCAAGCCACATCACCAGCCCATGGTCAAAGCAAAGTCCTTGACCCCCACTAAGTCAGTCCCTCCTTCGTTAGCCCCGGTGCAGGTTCAGCACAAGCTAGGCAAGGCAAGGTCTATGGGGAGTACAGACTCTGAGTCGGCTGATGGCCCTCAAACTTTCCACTTGTCCCCTCCCAGGAAGGTCCCACCCCCTAGACCCCCAAGTCCCAAGCTCAGGGTTGTTACATCTCCCACACCCAAGAGCCCCGAGGCCTCACATGCACACAAGGAGAACAAAGATGTAGCTACCGAGTCCCTCAACCCGTTTGAGAACTACTTCAGTGAGGAGAGCAAGAAAGAAGAAGCGGGTGCAGAGTCTGATGCCCCCAAAGCTCCACCTCGCTCCAGGAAGCAACAACACCAGAAGATGCTGGTGCACCAGCCGGCTCTAGATCTTCCACCGTCTCCCAAACGAGAGAGCAGTCAAAGCAGTATTCCCACTAGTCCTTCATCCTCCCAGCCGCAGCCGGAAGCCCCCAGTGCCTCCCCAACCATTCTCACCCCGGTCATATGTCTACCCAGGTCCAGTAGCGAGAGTAGAGAGATAAGTCGCTGCCAGAAGTCGTCGTCTTGTGAGAACCCCTCCTACCTGAGCCCTTCACTGCCCGCCAAGCCGAAGAGTGTTAGTACCGGTGATTTGCCCTCGGCCGAGCACCGCAGGTCTAGAAGCACATCCAGCTCTTCCGATACAAGAAAGCGGGAATCTGCAGGCAAGACATTCTTAGACCCTCACAGTCGCTGTAGTAGCCAGGAGAAGGTGGCAGGAGAGATGGAAGACCCGGTGCGCAAGTCCTCCTCAGACAGCCACTTACCCGCCGTGGAGGACGCGGGGGATGGGGGGTCAAGCCATGAGCAAGATGAGCTTGGGGAAAGTCTGGAGGGCTCCAAGAACTG
Organism: Phyllaplysia taylori; assembly: GCA_032273245.1. Lineage (NCBI taxonomy): Eukaryota > Metazoa > Mollusca > Gastropoda > Aplysiida > Aplysiidae > Phyllaplysia > Phyllaplysia taylori. Next base: position 7,613 of record JAUKPP010250004.1, read on the forward strand.
GCTCATGAAGAAAATACACCGCAGGTCCAAGAAGAAAAAGAAGAAGGGTGGAGATGGAGAGGAGAGTGGCGGTGAGGTGACGGCAGGAGGAGAGGGAGAGGACAAGAAGAAAGAGAGCAGTGCTGTGATAATCTCTGACTGTGATAAAGAGGAAGAGGCAGCGGGCGCGGAAGCCGGCCACAGGGAGGAGAGAGAAGACAGCGACGAGGGAGAGCTCTGCCAGCTGGACGAACTGGACGGTCTCCCCGGGGTGGGCGCTGGACGCAGAAGTCCCAGCAATAACAAAACGTTTTTCCATCGCGTCAGTTTGAAAATTAAGTCCATAGGTTCTCGGAAGTCGTCCAATGAAGAAGACGAGGGGAAGGAGGTGAGCCCGCTCTCTGCTCACAAACTCCACCAGAAGTCTCAGGACCGGCCGACCAGGGTTAAGATTGAAGTTCTGGACATGACCGATGACGGGCCCAAGAAACACAGCATGCGCCGAATGTACTTGGCTGACGTACTGCAGTCCAGGAAGACTGTTGGTAGGTAGAGCCCGGCTACGCCACAGGCCAGTGCTGTGTGTGTGTGCGCAAATACACACACACACACATACACGTCCACACTGATAACCTGTTTGTCTGCCCCTCACTCACCCAGTCCATCTCTTTCAACAGCTTTTGACCATTTATTACTAACTGCCTGCCTTTGTGCTCTGTTGTCACTCTGTTACAGACAGTTGACCTTTTTAAACTTCTCTTTTGTTGATAAAGATACTCATTTTTCTTTCTTTTCTTCTTTCGTTTCATTTTCAGATTTGATTTTTGGTTTTTGAATGCCTTTCCACTCTGCATCAACTGGTGGACTGGTTATTCAGTTATTTTTTTCCCCTTACTAGACTGTCATCGTTTATATATAATCTAAGAGTCTTCACAAAGTTTTTCAGAGCACATAACATCGTGTCATTGGATTCAATTTATATATAGTTTTTTTGTGTCATGTTCTTTTTTTTCCTTCCTTTCTTTCAATTTTGTTTCCCTGTTCCATGCGCCTGTCGGCCAGTCCCCCCACCCCCCTCCCCCCAGCATGAGAAGTCTCCTCGGAGCTACACTACAGCATGCTGGCCTCACTGTTGTCTTTTTCAGGATCTGCAGCACCACCCTGGCTTACTCTCTCTATCCCTCCCTCTCCCTCTACCTTTTTCTTCCTCCTCTCTCACCAGCCATGTGTGCCCTCACCGTTTCCAGAAGGTTTTTGTTTTTCAGTTGGCCCAATGTTGCACCATGGAACACAGCTCAAAATACATATCTGACCACTCGAGCAACAAGCACACGCCACAGCTGTTGGCCTACCTATGACAACTTTGACTTTTTCTTAAAAGAAAAAAACAACAACAAAAAGATTAATTTTGTATGAGCCTTTCACAACTTACATCCTGTATGCCTCTTTTTCAGGGTGAGCTCAAATTGCCGTCACACTTTCTCTTGTGTGAGGATGTGAGGTTTCGTCAGGGGCACCAAGGCATGAATGCATCTAGCTCTATTTTTACAAAGCCGTAGTAGTCTCATTTATTGATTTAACGTTCATTATCCTACTAACAGTCTGGGCGTCTACACTGCTTGTGCAGCCGGTCGTTTGAGCGCCAGTGTGTCCCCGACAGTCGCATGTTGTAGAGGACGGGCGGCCAGCACAAGCAGTCTAGGCTTCATACAGTCTATGTGCCTTCAGAATGTTTGATGTCAGACATGCTTCTAGATCTGGACAACACCTCAGATTAACACTTACGTCACTCACTAAGTTTTAAGTCAAGCTATTTATGTATATATCTATATATCTATATTTAGACAGTTTTATATGTGTATATCAGAGTGCACCTTTGTAGTAAACACTCATTTTCTTGCAAGGGATATTTCTATATCAGTGACAGAGAGGAAACTGAAAAGCTAAACGGAGAAGAAAAGTATGGGATGGTAGACTTATAGATAATCACAGAAAATGAAAGTCATTCATGCGTTGGCTCCTTCTTGTCTCCCACATTTTTTTTTCCACCTTGTGATTTGAACTTGACCTCCCCAAGTGTTTGGAATCTTTCTGAGTATTTGCTTCTCTTTTGGGTTTGATGCAGGACTAGTTTTTATTATTTTATCCCCCTTCCCCCCCACTAGTGAGAGGTATTGACCCTGTTTGAGTTTGACATCCCGTGTTGAGTCTTTAGTTCAGGAGGGCCTCCTCATTGTCCCGTCCCAAGTTTTGTGGATGCTGCGTTACCGTTACTGTAGAATGTTGTAGCCGTTTGCCATGACCTGACACCATCTCATCTCTTGGCATGACAAGGATTTGTTTTGCTCAGTAGTGAAAGCATGGGCTTGAAGTAGTAGTGCATCAAAGCAGAGAACCGTGTTCCACTCTCTCTTACTTGAGTTTCTAGCCTGAGTGAGCTTCATGTTTCTGTTTGGATCATCTTTGTTTCACACTTTACACTTGTTTGTCCTCTTTTGTGTTTAATTGTTTAGAGCGCAGTAGACTGTGATCACAAGTGGGCCATATGAAACACCCACAAGCTTCCATACCATTTCACAGAACTGGCTAGCAGTCTCATAGTTGTGTCACTAGCTTTCACAGTACGCTTAGAAATGTCTCAGCCGTGACCATTCAGTACAGCATCAGACAATTGTCAGTACTTAATATTACATTGGCATATGAGATACAGTGGAGAAATTTTAAAATTTAATGGAATACATGATAATGAGTAATAATTTACGTCGAATTATTCACTGACTATAAACGTTGCTGAATAGAAGGGACACATCCTGTTCTCTCTCCTTCTGCAGTTTTTGTAGGCTTTCCTGTACACAATGTATATAGAGACTAGACTTGGATAGGACATCGGGAACAAGTTGTGTAATGTGACTGTATCATCTTGCAGGCTGAATATTGGTAAAATTGCCACTATCAGGTAGTCTTGAAATGTCAACCGACCCCCTAAGACCCAGGGAGTGTGTCCAACTGATTTCTGTTTCCCTCCCATTTTTCAGTCTTGATTCTTTCCCCCGACTCAGTTTCTACGCATTTTGCCCCATACAACTCGTTTTGTTATATGCTCGTCCCATCATACGTTTTGATCTACACAGGAAAAAGAAGCTTGATGAACTGTTCTCCCATGTTTAGGCTGTGGCCAAGAGCTAAAGTGAACATTGACCAGTGGCCCCGCTGGCAGCAAACGACAGTTTCTTCCACCACTGACCCATAAAATGTCCAGAAAGACTAAAAGTTTTCTCCTATTGTTTTTCTCCCACTTCTCCCACTCCCCCACTCTTCGACTTCCCTGGTATACGCGTCAAACGGAAATTGGATTTAGGTTAACGGTGATTGTCTGAGTCCAACAACTCCTGGGATAAAAACAGCTAGGAAGCAGCTTTCTGCTGATATGCGTCGACCCAAGTCTGGGGTGAACAGAAAGTTACAGAGGGTGCACAGTGTGGCTTCCATGGAGGAACCTTTCATCGGAGGAGGAGGAGGTGGAGGTGGTTGTGGTGGCGGTGTGTTTCTCTGTCATTTGAGCGTTTTGGCTGTGTCCTGCTGCCAGTATTATACATACCCTCTTTTGGTGTCCTATTGTGGCAAGCTGCATTCTCGCCTATTTCTGCCCGCTCCTCTCGTTGGCTCATTGAGTGGTTGCGTGTAGACTCATGCGTACTGTCCTCGTCGTATGTGACCATAACCACACACTGATACAGTATTTTCCTACTCAACTGCACATCTGCCTGTGGAAGTGTTTTAATTTTCTTGGGTATCCGCTGGGTTTATCTGCTGTTTACTTCATTTTATTCTTTCTTCTTGTTCAGTGCCCATATGTTTTTTTTATATAATTTTTTTTAAATTAATTTTTTTGTGTTTCTTTGTTCTTGTTTTTTTTGTTTGTTGACTTTATATCAACCCGTATGTGACATTTGTGCTTTTTTAAAGTCTGAAATTATTCGTAATCCCATTTGTGGCTGTTGGAAGTGCTATGATTTGATTTAGCTGTAGGAACTTGATACACACGCAAATCTGTCTGTTTAGGTCATTATTGTCATCTCCGATACCGTATCTGAGTATGATCAGCCTGAAGAAGTGATGTTGACTTTACCCATGAGATCGCCCAATAAATTGTAGCTTCTTGTTTGTAGAGAACTCTCCATCTGATCGGCATCTGTAATTGTGGATTCAAAACACAGAGCAATAGTCACTTATATTTCAAGAACAAGTTTCATATGATGGGAGCCACATTTTTGTCACTTTAGGGTCCTCTATGACAGAACCTGGTAATTGTCACTGTCTTTTGAAGGAAAAGTACCTCTGCTCAGAAATGTCAAATTTTTAAGCAACCCACTCAAAGTGTTTTGTGATGATCGTCAGTCGTATTATACTCTCAATTGACTCCTATCGTAGTGCCAGTTGATGTTCTGGGGATCCTTTAGTTTGATAAAAAAAAAAAAAGGAAAAGTCCACAGTGAAATATTATGGAAATGACCATTTTGCTCTGGATAAGCCACGATACGCCATCTGATCCCTATTGGCAAATAATGTTTATGCTTACAAATTACAAATGCAAAACACAATTTGTCTGTGACAACGATTCCGAAGATGCCATTGTCGGTTGATGAAGTGCAAGGCTTTTTGGAGCAAGGCTCAATGTGTCCTACCTCTCTTGGACCCACTTTTGTAGTCATTCATCTGGAAGATGCTGTCACTCAAACAGCATTGCCTCTGTCATTCTGTAAGATGTGCTCTCTCTCTCTCTCTCTCTCTGAGCATTTGAACTTTCGACTGTTGACCTTTCGACTCCAGTTGAAGTGATTGACTGAAACAAGTTGCACAAGATGGCATGGATGCTCTTGCTGTTTTACATTACATCAACTTGTTACCATAACAATATTAACAACAGTACATTTGGAAAAATAAGAATGAATAATGTTTTTCCTAGTGAAGTGTATATGCTCACCATTCTTAGTAAGATGTCTGGATAGTTTTCATGTTCTTATAGGAAAGACAACCATTTGCGCTCACCCTTTCACTTACTACTATACTCATGAAAATAAACAGCTCACACACAAAGGCATGCTCAGTCACAAACACATTCATGCTCTCTTTCTCTCTCTCTCTCTCTTTCACTCTCTCTCTCTGTCTTAGAATCTCTAAGTGTAGTTTTTATGGGTAT